>JASANF010008188.1:0-10545 GCA_030248245.1 Trissonchulus sp. WLG1_4 | reverse complement strand
AACCCTTGAAACACTACGCTGAATATGATGAATATTGTCATTAGGGATGAAAAACCGTACGTAAGGACTGGCGTACGGCAACCGAAGCAATCAACGCGGCCCAGCAACATTAAAAGTCATCCTATGACAGACATCTTAATATCTCGATATTTGACACTGGTGATAAAGTATATGTTTGCACCCCAACAACCAAAAAAAGAAATCTCTAAAACTGTCAACCATGTGGGATGGCCCTCATCGAATTCTGGAAATTGAAAAAAAACTTATTGATTCAAATTATTAACAATCTTAACAAAGCCCCCCTGGAACGTCATATTGACCACGTAAAACGAGCATTTGATACGTCCTCCTTACGTTTATACACAAATCAGACGAAGATAAACCGACGCCTGTCCCTAACACAGCCAAACACAATCTTAAACAAGCTCGTCTGCTGAGTGAGAAGTGTCCCTCCTGATTGAGTACTGATCATGACCTTGGAGTGTCTATATTCCGCAGGAAATATAAAACGCGGCCATACCCGCGCATTAGAGCAAGGTTTTGGCAAAGAGCGAAGCATTAAAAAATGTAATCCACTAAAGTCTCAAAGGTGTGTAAACCTACTAATAAATTGAGGTAACTAAATTTTCAATGACTATATATAGCTAACTGTAGTTCATTAAAGATACAATGTTTACTGCAGACTGGCCAATTTACATAATTAATCATTGTTCTTGTTCAAGATAACTGTGGTGGCAACAGCTAAAAATAACATACACCTAAGCATGCGCCCACGGTTGTAAAATTCCTAGGTAGAATTTTATTTTATTTCAGTTTATGTAAAGAGTAAAGCTTCTCATGTGTTTCAATAGACACTGCTTGCTGAGTAGCTTCACAGTACTGCTTTACATCGACTTCTCAACAGCCGGCTTAGCTCAGTTGGTAGAGCGTCCGATTCTTAATCGGAAGGTTGGTGGTTCGAGCCCACTCCGGCAGTCACTTTTTGAAATTTCAGAATACCGATCTTCTGCAATGCAGACAGTCAGGCAGTGTTAATTAATACTGGAAAATAGACCTACCCAAAAATACATAGGATTCAGAGATTCTGAATATAGTATATACGCGGCCCCTGAGGGGGCCGCGTAAAAACGCCAACTTTTCCGGAAGTAAATGTTAATGTGTAACAAAACGACCCTAGCTAGTTTTCTGCTGTCTGTTCACTCCTTTTTCACCCCAAACAGGATCACCCCTGTCCTGTCTCCTGTCACCTCACCCATGAGTTATGGGCCATAAACAAAGTTATTATAAATTTAACATCTCTTACTGCCACATAATCTTTTTTTAACCAATTAAGTTTCTTATACATTTACTATAATTTTGTATTGTCATACTATTTTATGCTAGTATGAGATACTTTTTGTATCCATTTTCGTAATTAAGTTTCATAGAACATTTGATATCGTTAACTTTTCAAACCTCTTTCCAACTCATATCCTTATAACTTTTTCCTATACATGTTCAAAAAAACAGCTTTTATTGAATCTTCCTTTTGTAATAGTATCTGTGTAGTCGAATGATATGATGTTGATGTGTACATATCCTACAAATCCTAAAGTTGTATTTTCCTAAAATCATGTCATCCAATTAGTATATGTACTATTAGCACGTGACAAATGACTAAATAAACATAATGCATCATTTTCAAGCCACCTGCCTATATATATGTATATACGACTATTGTTATCTAGTCACCATATGCTAAGCCAATTCTATTCACTAAACTAATAAATAAAGCACGCCACTTATTATACACTTACACTTTCTGGAACATTCATTTTGTTCATCCTAAGTTTTCATCCCCTTCTATAGAACCTTAAGCTACTTTAGATGTGAAAAATCATAAATAATAATTTATAAACTTTTGCTTTTGCTATTATTTCAGCTGTTGCAGTTACGATTAGTTTTTAACGTATAGATTCATTGCCGTCTCGTGTGCCATCCAACGAACCCATTTTCTAAACCAATCCCTGATAACCTGTCCCGTCCCATTCCATCCCGACCCAATCGACCCAATACTAAATGGAACCAAAGTTATCACAGTAAGTTAACCTTTTGCAAAAATTTTCAATACGTACTTATGCTGTTATATTCTGTTTATCTATAAACTTGCCGATTGCATTTGTATTTACGAATTGCACCACCCCCTTGTGTTATGTTTACATATATTTGTAATGTAACTGGATTTGTCAGGCACATACAATCCGTAATGCAATAAACTGTTCTGCTGGGTAAGGAATGGTACAATTTGAGGCCTGAGTCCGAGTGTCAATATTCCAGAGAAATATTAAACACGGCCAATATTTGCTGATAAAATGATATGTAAATTCCGATTTCTGCATACACTTACTGCTGAGTAGCTCCAAAGTCTCTCAAAAGCGCATACCTAATTAATTAATTGCAAACTCAGTTGAAAGTCAAAAATTCACTAAATTTTCAGAAGATTTAAAAAATTTCAATAAATATTAAATATGCTTTGAAAAAGTGTAAGGTCTCACCGAGATTTAAACTCGGATCGCTGGATTCAAAGTCCGGAGTGCTAGCCATTACACCATGAGACCACAGCAACATTGAAGTTAACTTCGACTGATGTAGGTTCAGTTTAGCAAAGTGTTCAAACATCAGCGAGAAGTTACCATGCAAGGGTGATAGATTTTAAAACCACGACAGTCGAAAAGTAAATTATCAATCAAAAAATTTCAACAAACCATGTTTGAGCATAGTGACACTGTTACGTAATACTTATAAACTACAATTATGCACAAATGATCTCATTGATCAGTAGCTTTAAGGGGACAGGTAGCCGAGCGAGTAGCGCTGCTGCTTTCGGATCGGTTGACCACAGTTCGATTCCTGTCATTATTTTTGCGTTGCAATTTTGCATTGCGAAACAATCATCCAATTTGTGCTTGAGCCATAGGTAGATTCGACCTACCTGCCAGTGCAATATAGTTCAACACTGCGAAATCGACCTAGCCGATTTGACGTGGGAGCAAAATAATCTGAATATAGGATATACGCGGCCCCATGAGGGGCCGCGTAAAAAACTTACTTCCAAAACGGCGATTGGACAGATGGACAGAATATTTCTTCGATTTGCTGAACCAGCCACCGCCGGATCAGACGGATCTAAACTTACCAGTGGAGGCTGAACAAGCTACCCCGGATGCAGCTATCAATGTCGACCCACCAACAATGGAAGAGATTCGTCTGGCCATCCGTAAGCTAAAAAATGGTAAAGCTGCTGGTTCAGATGGCTTGCCAGCTGAGCTATTCCGTGCTGCGGAACCGAGCTGAGCTTGACCATTCCTGGTGCCTAAGCTACATTCTCTTTTGGGCAAAATATGGCAAGCAGCGAGATGCCCCAAGGTGTGGCAGTGCGCCTATCTAGTACCAGTATTCAAAAAAGGAAACCAACGTTTGTGCTCGAACTATCTCGGAATCTCCATCTTATCTGTAGCGGGCAAACTTACATCAATAATCATACTCCAAAGATTGACGGGCCGCCTGGATTGCAAGCTCAGTGAAACCCAGGCAGGGTTTAGAAAAGGGCACTCCACAATAGACCATATTTTTCACACTGCGCCAGATCCTAGAACGCAGATATGAGGTCAAGCAGCCTACTGCACTAGCCTTGCTGATTTACCAGGCGGCCTTTGACAGCGTGGATAGACAGTCACTCTGGAACCTGTTAGCTATTGCTGGTATTCCAAAGCTATATATCACGACTATAAGACGCATGTATGAAGACTCCAAATGCAGAATCAAAGCATATGGAGAAACCAACAACCCGTTCACGGTTGCTACCGGTGTACGACAAGGTGATGTCCTGTCTCTAGCTCTCTCTATTCTTGCTTGCAATAGACCGGATTATGTCGAAGAGATGCGCTGACGCTATTGGCGTTGTTGCTAACAGCCAGTGCCAGATTGCAAGCCTTGAATATGCAGACGATGTCGTACTAATTGAGGAATCACTGGTATCCTTTGCATGCATCGGTCAACCGTACGATCGCGAATGGCTACCTGCTGGGTCTGCGGCCCAATGTGAAAAAAATGCAGAATCATGAACATCACTGGCGCGGACTCTAACATCGTGATCTCTGGCCTTGACGTCGAACAAGTCGAAAATTTCGCTTACCTAGGTAGTGTGATAAGTGGCAACACGGCAATGGATACACGCAATCGGATACGCGCAGTGAATACACGCAATCGCTACACGAATTGGGCAAGCTCACGGCGCTTTGAACAAGCTGAACCGAGCCCTGTGGAGACTGCACACTATCCACTTGAAAACAAAGCTGTGTATTCTGGATGCCATGGTCATGTCTGTCCTGCTCTATGGCACAGAAATTCTCCCTATGAGAAACTTGGTCATCAAGCGCCTCGAATCTTACGACTACATCTGTCTGAGACGTGTATTACGCATCCCCAATGACTGCAGAATCTCATATGCGGCACTTAGAGACAGAGCGTTCAACCGGCCTCCGCTGGCCGATAAGATCAGATTACGATGGCTGCGGTGGCTGGGTCACGTGGCCCGACAATCCCCAGACCGTCTACCCCACCGCGCACTGTTGGCCGACACACCCCCCGAGTGGACCCGTCGTCCTGGGGGCCAGCGTACGAATTGGCAAAAATGCATAAAAAGCGACCTGGCTGAAACGCTAAAATGCTATACCCATGCCCGCTTCAAATGGAGGGACCTCATCTGCACCCTTGCGAGGGATAGAAACCAGTGGCGTAAGATCATTGGGTCGTTGGGTACCGAGCCGGGGCCGCCTTGAACAGGACTCTGTTTCTCCGGCGCTTAAGGGGGTAGTGTCGCGAAAGCAGTCGATTTTGCGCGACTATATAACTTTTTCAGTGACAGATAGGTCATTGTTTTTTATATATTCTGAAAATATATTTCAAGACAAATATTTTTGCCAAGTTTCAGCAAAATCGATGCCGCATACAGTTAGCACTACAGTCGCAAAGTCGGAAAAATGACGTTTGGAAAACCTATTCACATTCCATATTTTCGTCCCATTTATCAATTTTTCAGTTCATATTACTTACAAAAACGAAAAGCACATATGCTCTAGTTTATGTACACAAAATTTAGTGCAATTTAGTTGAGTGGTTGCGGAGTAATACCTGTTTGAACTGTAAAACTGTGCGTAAACTGGGAAGTACTAACAGCAATAATGATAAATTGTGAAAAATTTAGACACTTATTTTAAAATCAAAAGAAAAACGAACCTTTATTTTTCATTTTCAATGTATGTAGAACAACCGCAAACAAAAGGTGCAGCTCCGGGGCGGAATCGAACCATCGACGTTCTGATCCGAGATCAGATGCTCAGTAAATGCGCGCAGCACTTACCAACCGAGCCAACCGGGCTAACGTATCTCGTTGATTAAACAACGAGTTTCAGCAGCAATGAAACAGTCGCATAAAAGTACGCAAGCCTAACAAGAACTGTCCTGCAAAAGTATAATAGCTTAAGATTGAAAAAACAATTACCTAAATTACCTATATAATTACAGAAAATTTGTTGTACTAAAGCGTTCAAACGCATGCAGAACTTTCAATAGTGAAACTTAACATCATCTGACCAGAGGTCTCATAGTGTATTGGTGAGCACTTTGGATTCGTAATCTATGAATCCTACTTCGAATCTCGGTGAGGCCAGTCTTTTTATCAAGACTAACTTCATGTTTTTAAAACACCTTCATTTTTTAAAACACCAACTTCAATTAAGTTCTTGACTTGCGAATGTGTTTACTGTTTGCAATTTACCACATTTTGTTGTTGGGAAATCTTCGGAGCTACTCAGCAGTGCATGTGTGCAGAATTTAGGGGTTAAATCATTTTATCCACAACAAGCCCAACCTGCGGCAAAACCTTCAGTAAGTATTAAGAGTTATGTTCAAGTAAGCTGACCAGCAGGTCAGCTAAAACCTGTTGTGCAGCAGATAATTATCTTATTGTAAAATGTGTATGCAAAAGTTCAATGCGTTTTTATGCAATCTTACAATAAGTTGTTTATGCAAAAACTTGAAGTAGTTTTAATTATCTTACAACAATAGGAATGGGTTGTTTTGATGAGTGAGAAGTGTATTCATTCTTTCATGACCAAAAATGACTACAGTTTGCAGGAAACATATGTAAGACGCTGCCAACAAAATTATCTGGTCAAATGTTGGTACTATCAGCAATGTGACACACGCGCACTATGTGACACACATGAACTAAACAAACGCACATTGACATTTTTCCAGTTTACAGTGTAACTTTTGCACTAGACAATGATGTGACGTTCGCGCAGTAGCTCTAATATGCAAACTAACGCACAGACGTACATTGCACTACAAGCCCAGTGTATTCCGCCAGAAATCAAAATTAGAGACCTGTTGTGCTGTGGCACAACAGGAAAAACTGGCCGCGTTTAATATTTCCGCTGGAATATTGACACTCCGAGCTCGCAATCTAACCATTTCTCACTCAGCAGAAGAGCTTGTTAAGTGATGGGTCAGGGTCAGCTTAAGGAAGTGACGGCAATAGGCGGATTGGTGACGGCAATAGGCAATTTATTGACGGCATTAGCCGATTTTACGACGTCATTAGACGGACAATGACGAAATTACCGGAGTATACTGATGTAAATGTCCAAGCGATATGAGACTTTTTTAGTTAGCATATAAGTATAACTAAACAGCAATTAGTTAATATGCTGGTGATGACTGAAATGCTGAAAAATTTATTTTCAAACTTTTAAGGCATTGTACATAGTCAATTTTTTGCAGTTACGTTTGAAAAACTGCAAAAAATTTGCTAAATTTTGAAAAAATGACGGTTATACCCGAGTCTTCCCAAAGTAAATAGAATGGTAAATAAAATTTTCTTATTTCAAAATTAGATCATCCACATTAACTATCTTATGAACGTATACTAACAGTTCAAAAGTAAAACAGTATAATAAAACACGATATTATTAGCCTATTTGTTGAATAAGAACAAAGTAAAACTATAAATTGCAAAAATGTCAAAAAATACTTAAGCAAAATAATAAAAACATACTTAGACTAACCTTAGACTAGCCAAAAGGCTAGTCTAAATTTAATACTAGCGAGCGTGTAAGTTAAACGAACGTTTAAAGCCCGGTTCATAGTTGTCCGTAAGGGCTGTCCGTGTCCGAATCCGTGTCCGTGTCCGTAAGAGTAGTTTAATTCATACTTGTCCGGATGTCCGTAACAAGTTGTCCGAGAGTGTCTGTAAAGGCTGTCCGGATGTCCGGAAGACAAGTTGAATTCAGTTCAACTTTTGTCCGTGTCCGTAAGCAACCAGCCAATCAAATGAAAGCTTTATTCGTCACATGTGTTTGCGTACACATAAAACTCCTCCGCGCATTGCCAAATTTTATTAAATTGTTCGTAATATAAGCTCAGTAGCTGCATTTTAGTGTGCTAAGGCTCGATTCATACTTCTACACGGACGAACGAACATACGGACAAAACGAACGGCAGAACGGCCGTTTGATTCATACTTTCGTCCGTTCAGCCGTTTTGCCCGTTTGCCCTTCAGCTGTATATCCGTTCATTCGTACTAAACGGCATAATTTCACTTTGTCCGTATGTCCGGCAAAGTTAAATTCAGTTCAACTCTGCCCGAAATTGTAGGGCATACGGACAAACGGACATACGGCTCAAAAGTATGAATTGCTCCTTTGTCCGTATGCCCGTACATCCGTATGTCCGTACGTCCCTATGTCCGTTTGCCCTAAAAAGTATGACTTGAAAAAACGGACGAAACGCTCTTTGTCCGTGTGCCCTATGTCCGTTTGTCCGTATGCCCTATTGAAGTATGAATCGACCCTAAGCCCCTTTTTATTGATTTTTTGAAGGTTGCATACTCACACGCTTGGTACGCTACAGAATGTATAGGCGTTATTTTATATGCATACGCACTGTCCGGAGAGTGTCCGTAGCAGTATGAATTAATGGTGCTGACGGACATGGACAAATGTTACGGACAACCTTCCGGACACGGACACGTTCTCGGACATGGACAACTACGGACACTTCCGCTTTCCGCACTACTATGAACTAGGCTTAACTGAGACTGAGCTCGCGAATCAGGCATAGAATTTAATCAAATTTAGAACACAAAAAATAGATAAACTTTACACGCTATTCATATGTCAACTCAGACTGGGTTTAAACGTTCGTTTAGCAAGACTGCGTTTCAACGCAGTCTAAGACTTAGACTGGGCCTAAAAACACGCTTTGTGAATTCCACCCAATGTGTCTTCAAACGGCTGTCGGTGTTCTTTGGTGCCAAACGTTGCAGATGTCTTAAGGCAGCGGATGGTTTTCTATCCCTCAATTTTTGGTCAGCGAATAACTGTTTGAGGCAGTGAATGTCACTTTCAGACATGTTCAGGATCAATTGTTTCTTTATTTCCCCGAGCGATTAAGTAAGGTCAATCCCCGCTTCCAGGATAACATCAGTTTGAAAGAACTGCCAGTAGACTTTGCTTGCGAACTTGCTCCGGTTTTTCTTCTAGCAGTTGCTCAATGTGCTGAAACCATAGGCGTGCGTCTTTGGGCTAAAAGGCTGGCAGTTTGACGCGACGAATCGTATCAACTGTAGCCGCTGGTGCATCAGCGGGTACGGCAGGAATATTGATGTCGATGAGAGAGTTGTTCGCACGACGGAGCTGAGCAGGTACAGCCACTGCAGGGATTCTTGCAGGGTGACGAAGAAAGTGCTTAACATGCTGCTCGTTTTCCTTCTGAAGTTCTTCAGTCACGGTCTCGAGCGTTGGTGGTAGCACAAAACCGGATTCGTTAGTGTGAAGAAAAGACAAAACCAGTTCAAGCAGAGCTATGTCATCGGTGTAAAACTTAGTAGTTACCAAGAGCATATTTATTTTAGCTTTTTATGTTTTCTTCATTACAGTGCTATTTGCGCATGAATGCATTCACAGAGCTATTGAAGGTGCTACATGCGCTATTTGCGCTATAGCGCTTTTTGGGAATGCTATATGCACTGTTTTCGCTATCGAAGGTGCTATATGCGCTATTTTTTAAATATGGGAGTTATAGGGGGGGTGGGCCAGTGGGGGCGTTTTTAAGCTGGACACAATAATAGCGCAAATAGCACAAATAGCGCCTAGGGGTGGGGAGGGGGGGTAAAATCTTCTGTCCTGTGCACGCTTACACGCGACATCTACCACCACGAAAGTAGCAACTCAGCGAACATACAACAAAGCATTTTAGTGTAATAAAACAGGGTTAACGAGCCCCCTGATTGATACAGGTTTCGCTTGATTTCGGTTGTAGCTGCAAGAAGTGAGCTACTTGTTCGGTTTAGTACGTAGTTTAGCGATCAGACGTGGCGCAGAATGAGGCCACACTCTCAGGCGGAATCCCCGTTTTGCATATTTCCCTAAACCCCAATTTCCCCCCCATGTCCGCACGAGAGCGCCTGATTCGGTTAATCGTCAGTTATAGAAGTCCTGAGTTCCCCCCTGAAGTATAGTACGAGTGTAAGCTTAGAAGGAAGTAATAATAAGTACGAATAATGCGTTATAATGTCCTAAACCAGTATCCGTCCCCCTTTCCCTTGTGCTCCCTGTTTATAATTGAAGCCGAATGTCGTATAATAATGTTCTTTTGTCCGTATTAATTGTCCGTTCATAATATTGTCCGTATGGTCTGAGGGTCGTGAGTTTTAATCAGTTTTATGCAGTGATTTGGAAGTCCCCCCTGAGAGTATAAGAGCTAGCCGGATAGTTGTTTGTAAACAATATCTGGGCTAAGCCATAGCATTAGCCCAGATATTGGTGAGCTAGCTGAAAGCTGAAAAGGCAGTAATTAGCGAAGTTTGTCGGTTAATAACTCAGTAATTTTTTGGAATTGTGGAACGTGAAATATACGTAATTATAGAGCACAAAGTAGAGAATAATCGTGGAAAGTTTGAGGTTATTCGGAGAATTGTAGCAGAAGTTATTCGAAGTTAGATTGCGCAGTTTAGTAGAGTTGAGCTGAATCGTAGGCGTGAAAAGAGCAGTTTTAGACCCTAATTTTGTAATGTTATAACCCAGTAATTAGTAATTGTAATTCATTCATGTTTGGTATCATTTGATTCGTCATTACATAATATGTATCATGGACTCATTTTTGGACATTTACGGTATTGGTAATCATGTTTTTTGGGAGCAGGAAAAAGCCCTAAGTTTGCCCTTATTACGTTGAAGGGATTACGGTAGTTTGAGAATGTGTAGTGTTGACTGGGTCCGCAGCCCAGAAGGAGGTTCAGTACGAAAGCATAACTGCATAATTATTATATAACAAGTTCATACATAAAGTTTACTAGTTAGTTTAGTATTATACGCAATTGGTTAAGTTTGAGTTAGCATGCATTCGGTTTTTTAGTAATTCCCTATTTCACCCATTTCCCCCCCGTTCCATTTTCACCTTCTCCTTTCGTAATATTTTTGTAATAACTGTTTTGCCCATTTT
>JASANF010008186.1:0-19881 GCA_030248245.1 Trissonchulus sp. WLG1_4 | reverse complement strand
CTTTTCGGTTAATTTTTTGCGTACCCACTAGTTTTGGTTCCAACATTGTTCATGCAAAAGAGTGTGATGGTTCACCTGGTACTCTTCTCAGAGTTGCTTAGGGACAAAATTATAAGGACAAGGACGAGTATGAATTGGGATATAATCTCCAGGTTTTCTCCCTTTGTGACTAGGCTTGTCCACGAGTTCATTGTTAATTTGACTCCGTGTTCGTGTTTTGGTGTTGTCTGGGCTTGTTCGTATTCTTTTCTTTGTTTTGCAGAACATCTATTTGTCTAGAGTCTTGCTTTTGACGTTACCTTATTTTTATCATTAACTAAAGTCTGACAAACTTACATATTTCAGTGGCATGACTTCTGCGACTACTTGCTGTACTCTTGATAGTCAAAATCTATTCTTTTCGTAACGAAATCACATGTTTAGCTTGCTCAACTGATGCAACTGACTTCGTCAGACTTTTGTAATTATCATATTTTCTTAATATCAGTTACCAACATTTTTCTTGCTTTGTTTTGACTTTGTAATTTTTTTGAAACTAGTTCTGCTTAAGGCTGGTTCATACTCGTCCCTAAGCGTTGTCCCTGCCCCTAAGCTTTGTCCTTGTCCCTGTCACTATGTGTCCTTGTGCCTGTGTTCCTATGCATTGTCCCTGTCCTTAAGAAATGTCCCTAAGGTCCATAGGGAATGTCTTTGTCCATGTCCTTAGGGGTGATTGATCATACTCCTTGAGGACAAGGGAACAGTTCTATGCACATGAACTAAAGCTCAAACTTTATTGGCTCAATTGCGTTTCGTTAAAAGGGCCTCAAAATGTTTTTCAAACAAATTGTTAATAGAAAAAAATTTCAACTGTTTCAAAATACGGGATTCGATCTGCGGTCGGCCGCCTGCGAAGCAAAAATTATACAGCTCGACTAACAGGTCTTGAAAATTTTAAGCTAAAAGTTTAAACATTTTGTAATTCAAGAGGGTTACAACTACAAGTGACGGAAAAAAATTGTTTTCATGCAAAAAAATTTTTGAAAAACACAAAAGTACGATAGAATTAATAACAAGACATAAACTCGCACCATTTGTTCTCTAGGAAGCCTACAAGCGTGGGATCGGCTATTCTTGGAGTCACGTGCACAAGCTGCTCATTTTTGATTGGCCGGTGTCCGTAGGGACAGGGAAAAGGTAGAACATTGTTCAACATTGCTTAGAGACACAGGGACAGTCCTTATGGCTGCTTAAGGACATTCCCTAAGCTGCTTAGGGACAAGTATGAATCAATCTCAGCTTAGAGACAAGGAAAATGAAAAGGACACTTCGGAAGTATGAATCAATCTTTTATAAGGACAAGGACAAACCTTAAGGACATGGACAGTCCTTAAGGACGAGTATGAACCGGGCTTTAGAAAGAAGACAGAACGGAAGAAAGATGAAGCTTATTAGTTATTCCGGTATATACATATTAAATTAAGCGAAGCAAGACTCGTTTTGTTATGTGAGATATGTACAAGCTATGTGCAATGTATACTCGTTTTGTTAATTCCATTTTTAATACCAGTATGTATAATAATATCATGTGCATATAGCCTAATTATATATTATGTATAACTATAGTTGCTGCACAGTTTAACACGTGGGGGCGGGACCCCCCAGATTTCTCATCACGGTACCAGTGTTGTAGCTATTAGCTTTTAGTTACCGCTATAGCTCTAAATCAACACCTCTGGACAAGCAAGATTAGACTCATGGTAGAATGGCAAGCAAATGTCCATATCTCTTCAATACCGGCATTCTGTCAATTTTATGGGATTTTTACCTAATGGGATTGGGGCAGTCACTGTGAAAATTTGTAATTGGGCTTGGACAAGGGGTGTTTTGTAATTTTAATATAAAAATCTCCAGAAGAAACCATTCAGTAACAACTTGTTACTTGCCATTTATCCTATACCAAAAAAGGTTTTAAAGAAACACTCTTAATTTTGGCAAATCAAAAATTTGTATTTTTAGAGCTTTAAAAAAGTTCAAATTCAATGAATCTGATTTCTTTTGTATTTGCGTGTATTTAATCATCTCTTGTTCGTTGGTAAATTTAAATGTTATAGGTAGTTTCGGCTGTATTATTCTACTAGTCTCTTCCACTAAAATTGCGTTTTTTGTCTAAAACATGATCATTCGTTTGGGTTATCAAAATAGTCAGTTGTAGTCAAAGTTGTTGTCAAAATGGTTAACTGTTTTAGTCCAAAGCAGCGCTTTTAATAATTGCTGTAAAAAACTGCTGACGATTCTGAACAGTGGAATCATAAAATATGTTTCACTTTAGACTTCGTCTGAAACGTTATTTTCGAGTGAAATCGCACTGAAAAATTCCGTATATTTATACTATCACCCGACTTTGGCTGGTTTCAAACTCAATACCTGTGTGTAAATGTAAACCCGTCATTTTTTAGTTTTGGCATCATGCATATGTGCACTTTTATGATTAAAATGTCGTTATTCATCTTCGTCTCACTGTCTCAGATACAGGGTCTTTATCTGCAAACGAAATTTTCGCCAATTTTTGACTTTTTTTAAAAATAAAAACTATTTTTGAAGTCATTGAATTTTGACAGAAAGTTACAGAAGTAATGAAAATCTGATTTTTTTACTTCACAAATTCATTCTGCAGTGTAGCAAACGTCTTACGGACGGACACGGACAAAAGTGGAACTGAATTTACTTCCGGACAGCCTATACAGATACGGCTATACGGATAAGTATATGAATCAAACTACTCTTGCAGACACGAGGAAAGTATGAACCGTTTTTGGAATGGAAATTGCACTGAAGTTTGACCAAAAAATGCTGGACTCTGAGACAAAATTACGAAAAGAACTAATTCCAACCATCCAGAGTAGTCGCACAAATCACGCAACCTGTTTTGTCTCGGCTTAGCATTTTTTGTCAAACTTTAGAATAGAATGAGTAATCACTAATAAAATCACGCCATATTTTTCTTGTAAAGTACTCTTGCAGTTAATTCCGCCTATCTTTCAAAACATTGTGAGGCTTCTATTCCGAGCTTAATTCTCGGGGAGAACTCTCGGTCATATAGCGTCAGGGTGTGGCATAATCTTGAAATGAAGGAGTATTAAGGCCTATTCACACGGGGGCGCGTTTTGCTCCATAGCGTACGCCATGGCGCATGAGCGCACGCACACGCACACTTGCATTGTCAAATAATGAAGCAGGCAGTGTGAAAGTAGAATGCGCCCGCTCATGCGCTATGGCGTACGCCATGCAATGCGCCCTCGTGTGAATAGGCCTTTATGGAGAATATTGTCACCGAGGTAGTTTTGCGGTTGAATTTTAGTCGCTCTCTGGTAAGACCTAAGAGCGTATCAGTTGTGTTCGCAGATGATGTAGTTAGATCTCGCAACAGAAGTCAGCATAGAAAAAAATGACCTATCCTTAACTACCTATCCTTGAATAGCTCGGCAGGTAGTCGAGACAATTGGCTGTAAATTAACTCATCCAAAACAGCACCATTTTATTGCACGATTCACAAATGACAATGATCAATACTTTTTCAAAGTTGATTATTTCCAGGACCAACAAATTTTAGCAAAATAAAAACAAGGGTACATAATGGGAAGAGTATGGCCCGTATTCACATACTAAGTGTTATTCACATACTAACGCTAAGCGTTTGCTAAGCGCTAAGCGCTTAAGTATGTTTAGCATGTTAGAAGTTCAAGTTTGTGAATAACACTTAGCGCTTATAAGCGCTAACACTAAGTGTAAACACTAAGTTTAAGCGTTAGTGTTAGTATGTGAATACGGGCCTATGACACTTGGCCAGCTAGCCAGCGCAATAGATGCGCTGTACATTATCGGCCGAAATGGGACTCAAGCGGTGACGTAACCATGGTTACGTAAAAGTAGTGCACAAACGGGACTACTTCCCATGATACCAGGCATATTTTAAAGGCAGACAGGAGCTAGAGGTTCGCCCACAGCGAGTAAAAAATTATATTCCATTTAAATTTGTTGCCTTGTATCCGTTTATAGGAGGTACAAATTACTAAAATAATCACGCCACCAATGATGCATAGAACACACAGAGTGAATTAGTTTCTCGGCTTTTTTATTTTTTCAAACCGGTGTAGCGGTTAAACTGTTTCCTTTACGAACTGACTTTGAATAGAAAAATTTTTGGCCACACCGACGGCTATCTGATAATGTAAAAATGACGTTTCTGCTTTGAGCTGATCCTGAGTTATTATCGTAATTATTTTTGAGCAAGGAAGTTTAAATAAAGTCAGACAATAAATAGTTGCACCACTTGAGAAAACGAAACACGTGATTTCGTTACAAAAAGAATAGATTTTGACTATCAAAAGTACAGCTAGTAGTCACAGAAGTCATGCCACTACAGTGCAGTGGCGTTTTATTTTTACTTATAGCTTCGATGTATTCCTTTTCTGTTTCTTACTTTGTTAACATTTTTTTGTTATACTAATGCTGCATAAATAAACTTCTTCTTCTTCATCTATTTTTTTGTCAGACTTTAGTACAGTAAGGTAAGTAAATAGTAAGGTAATTAATCTCAACCAATTTTGCTAACAATCATAAGCATTCAGGAATGAAAAAAAACATAGTAATGAATAAAAATATTAAAAACAATAATGGCAGACATAATATTGTGTTTAATACGTAAGGGTCGAATCATACTTAAGCCGTTTGTCCGTTCAGCCGGAAACATTACGAAATAATCACGCCACACTTGGCCTTCATTATTGACTTGATTATTTTGCAGCCGGACATTAGCGGAAGCATGAAATGAATCGATCGACCCTTTTTACTTGGTATTGAAAATACAAAACGATCTGTTTAATGCAAATCGGCCCACAGATAAGACTAAAAACACGACACAAAATATTCACAACACAAAAGTCGCTCATAAAACAGATCTAGAAATACATAGCAAACTTGCGGCCGATTGCACCAACTTATTCTCGAGCTATTCTTATTCTCGAGCTATTCCAGAATAGTTATTCTCGAGGTTTTATTCTCCAACTTTTCCCCTGCACCATTAGAGAATAGCTCGAGAATAACTATTCTCGAGAATAGCTGGAGAATAACTTATTCTTCAGCTGTCCAATAAAAATGTGGCTGCATCATTGTTATCCAATCACAGCCTAGCAGACAGCCAATTGAGCTCGAGAATAAGCCAACATAAGCCCCGCCTACAGATTCGTTGTGTGAGCAGATTTGTTTCTCGTCCGCTCACCGAATCTACGTTGACTTGGGCCCAGTCAGTAACCTGATGGCGAACGAAACCCGAATGCGAGCATTTTTAAACTTTTTTGTTTTGTTATTTTTACTCTAAATAAATAATATATGAGCTAAATAAACATGAATATGTTAAAAATATGGAAATTAGTATGTTTTTCGAAAAGTTATTAGGTTATTCTTCAGCTATTCCTGGTCTAGATCAGGAATAACTTACACATTACATGAGAATAGCTGGAGAATAAGCTATTCTCTAACTTTAGTTAGTGCAATAATGTTCGTTATTCTTCAGCTATTCCTGAGCTATTCTATAACTATTCTTGAGCTATTCTCCAACTTCGAGAATAACTATTCTCGAGCTTAAATATTGGTGCAATGAAAATTTATTTTATTCCTGAGCTATTCTCGAGCTATACCTATTCTTGAGCTATTCTTTGTTGGTGCAATCCGGGGTTGATCCTTCTTATGTATTATCAACTCTAAATAAACAGAATCATACGACAAATTCACAAGCTTTACAGTAAGGCACAATTTATAAATTTTTCATTAAGAATAGGCACTGAACTTTCAAATTAGAAATAAATGACAAGCAGAACAAAAATTGCACAGGTCTTGCTAAACCTGGTTTAGTATCGCTATCGTTGGCCAATCGCTATCGTTGGCCAATATATAATTATAAACGTACGTTAAGACTTATTCGTACATTAGGTCAGTAAGGATGTCCGTTATGTTCGTAAGCCAAAACTATAACCATCTACTGCAAAGTGTTTTTGCTATGAGAGCTGTTTAGAGATCGATGACTGCATAAAAAAACTCACATTTTGCAACAATGTACTTTTTTAGAGATAACTAAAACTAACAAATCTTTACAGACAGCTACAAGCAAAATTTCAGACAAATATTACAATCACTTGCTTTTGGTCAATTAACATCTGTCTGTGTCTTTCTGTCGGCAAAACTGCCACTGTTCCTCTACACTGAGACATTATGCAAATGTGGTTAAAAAATTCTGTTGTCTGCTTCAGTCACAAAATGACAACAGGTTTTTTGTTTAGCGCAAATTGGCACTTGGCAACTCAAAAAACATCTAGCACCAATGAAAAAGCAGCAAAAATATCGTGAGGTACGGTTCGTCTGAGGTTGGAGCCAAGATCAGGTAGCTACCAAGTGATTGAGAAATACGGATGCTGGAGGGCGGTTTGGCAGTCAGGACGGTTTTTTGGAGACAGTGATAAAAGTTGCTGAAAAAACACAAAAATAGATAAAATTCACAAATCAAAACTAAATTTTTCATTAAAAAGGCTAGTAAACCAACACTGCGTTTGATTCAAACTTGTTGAAATCTTTAGTGTTATCAATAAAACTTGTTTTAAAGCCATCTTACCGAAACTTTCGCCATTCTTCCCTGTTGGCTGTTTATTTTTTATTATTATTTTTACCCATCTTACATAACTCACTTAGCGACAATCAAAATTAATTCTTTGTTGTGCCATCAGCTAGCTACTTGTAAGTAGAAATCGCAAGCCGTATTTCGCTCACGTTTAATCATCAGTGCACATCTATCAGCGAACGTTAGTTTTACTATTTGAGCATACTCTTACACCACTTGCTATTGTGCATCTGAATAAATGGTCACAAGCTGGCGTTTATAGAAAAGTCATACTTCACGAGAGCCACGTTAATAAAAGCAACACCCCCGAATTTACCGTCAACAAATCAATAGCACTGGAATGCATCTGGGGCAAAAGTTCTGGCAGGGATTTTGCCGGGAGGGCGGGAAAGGCAGTGCGCTCAATCGGGGAATCCAGCGGCCATTGGCTGTCCGGAATTGTGCCCAAAATCCTGCAAATTAAAAAGGAGATTAAAGTCTGACCAAAAAGTGGCCAGCGTGGCTGAATGGTTACGGCGTTCGGTTTCTAATCTGAAGGTTGGAGGATCGAATCCAAGCTACTCGGCGCAGCGCTCGGTTTCTAATCTGAAGATTGCAGGATCAAATCCTACCCCCTTATCCAAAATGGATTTAGCGGATTTAGCGCTGCTAAATCTGTTATCCAAAATTTCAAGATTTAGCCGATTTAGCGGATTCAGCGCGCGCCTAAATCCGATAAATCCAAACAATTTTGGATAAGCGTTTTAACTGAATCTGCTAAATCTGCTAAATCCGCTAAATCTATGAATTTGGATAACAATTTCAGACTGTTATACTGCACAACTTGACTTTGCGCATTTGGTTCACTGACCATTTTCGCCTGTAACTTTAGTTACGTGCAACCGTTTTGAACGTTCAATACACCAATCGAAAGCTCTGATATTTCACTTTTTATTCACGTAATTTTAATGAATTTTTGGATTACTTTTGAATAAACTTTCAGATTGTTTTACTGCCCAATTTTATTTTGCCCATTGGAGTTCCGTCCCTTTTAATTTCGTTTGTAAGTTCGGGCATGTGCAACGGTTTTGAATGTTCAATACACCAATTTAAAGCTTAAAACTTGCAGTTTTTATGTATGTTAAGTTCTTTATAGTTTTTGCCTCAGTTTAAAAAAACAGCAGGTTTGTAAGACAGCTTTGATAACAGCAATTTTTTAATTGTCAGCATGGCGCTCCTGGCCAAGAATTACATCATGAAATCTTAACGCTAACTGAACATAAAACATACCGAACACCAAGAGAACATATGTAATGGGAAGGTATGACACTCTCCCTATTATGCCTGGCAGCGCGCGTCCAATGCGGGGCGCAAAATTTCATTCCCGAAATTCGGGAGCTTCCTTCATTCCCCCCCTGGGCCCGGTTTCATAAAAGATCAGTTGCGATTCATTAGTAACACTTATGTAAGCTAGAAAATGAGTTATAACTTCGGGTTTACAAAACTTTTCTGTAGGAAACTTTCACAACATATTGTTAATATGTTAGATAATGTGTGGGTAAAAATTTGTAACGTTTGCTTGATGCAGTCAAAAGTTTAGCTAAGTCAAAGTCATTCATTAGTCTCAAATATTAGTAAATATTAGTGGCTTGAAAAAATCACTAATATTTGCAACTAATGAATGACTTCAAGTTAGCTATATTTTTCACTGGATAACGTGACTTTTTTGAGATTTTAAGCACAGGTTATGCAACATGTAGGCAACCTGTCAACAAAATTTCTAGCAGCAATATTGTGTAAACGCAAAGTTATACACCATTTTCTATGTTGCATCAGTGTTACTAATGAATAGCAATTCACTGTTTATGAAATCGGGCCCTGGCTACCCCCTGCCGTCACCTACATTTTACCTACATATTAACTGAATTGCTGGCTTGCTTCTGTTAATATACTTGCTTTGCAATTTCCGCCGTTACGGTAAAAAAAATCAACAAAAACATCGGAAAACATCAAAATTTAGATAACTAAAACAAATTATCTGACTGTGATCCCATATTCGTAACATTCAGTCAATGTACAAAAAAATTAATTAAAACAAAAAATTTAATTTGCTCAAACAGTCGTTTCGAATTTGTAAATCAGGTTGCTGACTTGTGCCGAGTAGACACATTTCAGGTGAGCGGACGTGAAAAAGTTTATCCGTTGGACTACCACAATTGCCCTTGTTTCCCACTTTATAGGGATTTATAAACTCTAGCAGTGTTACAACTTTACAAGAATTTAATGATATAGATTTTTAACGCAAAGAACTAAGGAAAAGCTCAGAAAATAGGATAATAATACCAACACAATAAAAATTGTCGCACTTTTGTCACTAGTAGGCTTGTCATTTTGGCCTCAGTATTGACTGTGCTCGGATCGCGTGCAATGTACGCAGTCCGCCCCATTTTGATTGGCGGATATGCCTACTGAGTACTGAGCAAGGTATCACACCTTTCACATAATATTCGCTATATATCATGAAGATTTATGATTTGTATGTGGCGCGCACTTTCATACCAGTCGTTTTGTTTCAAAAAAATTGGAAAATAACTTCAATGATTGCATTATAAAATAGTTTAGGCCGTATTTTTAAACGGCAATGAAGTACAACTTTTGAAAATCTATATCATTAAAAAGCCTAATTTATAAGCTTTCGAATGATGTATTGCACACCCAAAACGGTTAAGGCAGTCTAAAGTTATAAACGAAATCGCGAGGGCCACCCAAATGCTAAATCCGTTAAATCCTCGTAAATTTACGAGGATTTAACTCGGCTATAAAATGCGTGTAATTTTAAATCCACGGATTTAGCGGATTCAAAAAAATGAATTTTGGATAAGGATTTAGGATTTAGGATTTAATTTAAATCCGCCAGCATGCTAAATCCGAAGGGAATTTTGGATAAGGATCGGATTTAGCGCACGCTAAATCTGATAAATCGACTAAATGCAGCAGGCAAGTTAAATCCTAAACGCTTATCCAAAATGCAGGATTTAGCTAAATCCGGATCCGCTAAAACCATTTTTGATAAGACCCCTAGCTACTCGGCGCAGCGCTCGGTTTCCAATCTGAACATTGGAGGATCGAATCCTAGCTATTCGATTTTACACGTAATCTCCTTGAGCAAGAGTTGAGGGTCACATAGCTCCTGCTAACCCAGCAGTCCATCCTCATCGGGTAGGCAAATGGGTACCACAATTATGGGGGTCCGTGTAAGGCATTATGCCTTCAGGGGCTGCCCCCCCTCTACGGATGTAGTCAGTTAGAAATAGCGTCCCTGACGCTCCAGGGCTTTGTAAGCCCCGCACCTAAAAGGATAACCATCTATCCTTTACCTGACGAAAAAAGGTTGAACACCGAGAGAAAACAGATGGCGTGATTTTAGAAGCCAATTAGCTACTCACTGATACTACTACTCTCAATCCAATGTATAATACAATAGTAGAATATTAAACTACAATCTAGTTATAGCTCACAGCACAGCACTATATAAAACATATTGAAACTGACTGAAATATCTTCATCAGTTGTTCAACTTCCGTATACCCGTTGAAAAGAGGTCTGAAAATCATAAAATATAATCTTTTTACTGCTACTTCGTATTCTTCTTACTAAAGCCCGGTTCATGTTCTTGTACTTGAACTTATCCTTTTGTCCTTAAGCAACAACAAAAACTACCTGGCCACAGGCCACTATTTCAGCACGTCAAAAGTTACAGTCAGTCAGTGGGTCTGCAAAAAATTTACCAAAGCACTTTTTGATACCACAGTCCACAACCGTTTTTATTTCAAAAATATTTTTCCAAAGAAGTTGACAACAATAATTTGACTTTGTCGCTTTCCCTGGGTTCTTAAAGAGAAACAAAAATCTGCTTTAAAGATTTAAAGAACCTCGTCAAGTTAACTCATGAATATCAAAAATTCCGTTTTAAGCAACCACAATGTTCAACTAAACTTCAGGTCACTCGTTACTAACGAACCGTTTGGCGTCCATTCATACTTACAGCCGTATGGCCACTCACCGGCAAAATTACGACAAAAGCACACGGCCAATTATAGTAATGATCAGCAAGTGGTGTGATGTTTTCGTAGTTTTGCCGGCTGAACGGACATACGGCTGTAAGTATGAATCCACCCATCACACCTCATTGTGGGTTCGCTTATAATTATTTACACTTTTGTACAAAAGTGCTAAATTTATTCCAACAACCACCAAAAATCTGCCAAACCTGTGTATGTGCATCTCGGCAAAAATGCATCCAACACTCCACAGATCCACAGGCGTCGCATAGCTAGCCCGCAACAGCACTTCAGGGGAACGGTACCACAGAGTCACCACCTTAAAGAAAACACTGAAAACATAAAAGGGCTGGGGGGAGTTCTAATTGAACTCTACAGGTAGAAAAATAAATTTGAGCACAAGTAAAACTAAAAAGTACGCAACTGTTTATTATGCAATTTATTTAGTTGCGTTTCATAAACATTACGAGGAAACGTATACAGCAACGGAGAAAACCAACAGTAGTATATTAAATATAGTACGCTGAAATTGAATGAAGTCATTGACTGAAAAGGGATCTTCATTGAGAATTTATATCTTCTGTATAACTTTTCCGCTTTTTTTTTTGGGGGGGGGGGGATATTTGTGTAATTTTTTGGCTGTGCTAAAAAAACTAAAAATTTAGTTACAAAATTCTTTCTCGCTACGATGCTAGTATAAAAAGTGCACCTACCACCGAAGTCATTGCCGTTTGCAAACTGTACAATCGGCCCAAACCAAAATCGGCCAACTTCAAAACGTTGTTCTTGGTCAGCAATATATTTTGCGGCTAAACAAATGGACAGAAAACTATATAACAACAAAAACAGTAAATAACAATATGTTAATATCCGACAAAATTTATATTTAAGTAAATAAACCAGCATTAAATATATAAATAAAAACATGCAATGTGTGAAATTATTTAGTGAAATTTCAAACTAATGTGCCAGAATTCATAAAAGCTGCTCATTTTAAACTCGGCCTGAAGAATACTTTTCGAATAAAAATGTTAAACTATTCTGTATGGCAGAGTACATGATGAGGGGGGGGGGGGGCCGCCCCCCCCCCCATCCCCCCCCCCCCCCCCCCCCATAAAATTTTGCCTAAAAATATGCCAGCATTGTCTGAGATTAAACGGAATTCTTTTGTGAATTCGAACAATAATTAACGCAGAGAGTTAAGAGAAACATACTAAAGGAAAGACAACTAATACATACTAATAAAATACAATGTAAAGTCAGTGTACAAGTCAGTACAAAAGTAAATAATTAAATTAAATCACTCAAGAACAGTGATAGATTTAAAAAATGCACTAATAAAAACTAATACAAGTGCACAGCAGAAAAACTAACTAAAAAACCACTCGAAGTAAAAAATAATATGTAAAAAATAAATCAACAATACCAACACACTTTAATATCTCTATGTATAATACTGTGAGAGTGCAGAAAGTTTAGTCCGACTAGCAGTTGCTTAGTAAAACAGCGGACGGTGTTCCAAGTCAGGGTGGAGGCAAATCTGACAAACAAATAATAAACAGACGGATTAAAAACGGATTAATAAGAAAACATTATAAATGCTACTAAATGGCTGTTAACCCCCCGCCTGCTTATATATATGTAGTTTAGAAACTACAGGTGGTGACAAAAGTGAGCACCCCCCCCCCCCCGGAAAAATGACAGCCCTCTATAGTAAGGAACTGCGCACATAAATGCGCAATCAGTAGGAAGTTACAGAAATCCACCTGTGGACTCCTTCCTACTGAAGGGGGGAGGGGTAATCATATTTCAACTGGACACAAGCCTTTCTGAAAGTCAGGACAACCCCTCGATAGTTAGGTAAATCACGAACACACTTACCCCCCTCCTTGACTAGATTGTGTGTATATAATTATAAAAATGCATGAAAATGCACAAAATAATACATAATCAACGTGTTACGGCTTTTTTACTGCTATTTTTTTCGTCTTCTGAGACTGGGCGTTAATTTTGATGTTTAACTTTGGCAAAGGTGTTGCCGGAGTCACCACCAAACAAACTTTAGTTTGTAAAAAGTATAATTTCTGAGATTCACAAAAGGTGCTTAACTTTACACTCGGTCTAAAACGCTCTCTTCGAATGAAGAACAACGTCGTAATCAAGGATTCTATCTTCTATGTGTATTTCATACGCTCATGGGTTCGACTTAGACCGAGTTGAAGTAAAGTTGAACACCCTGTGAATGCCGACCTTGCTGATTGCATAACACGCTGAACACCCAGCAAAGCTCTAAGCTTCCGTTAAAGTTTACAATCCGATCAGGCCTAGTTTAGTTAAATTAAATTTGTCAGTTCAAAATATTTGATGTTTAGAGGGTTCGCAAGTTACAAGAAAAATACAGCGGGAGCGGAGGCATAATATACGTGTGAAAATTGCAAACGATAGACAGAAACACTCACACTGTTTAAATAATATCACTGTAAAACCGTGCAGTATGAACATTGAACATGCCCGAAAAACAACAGCTACGCAAACAAACTGGCCCGGTTCGTACTTGTCCGTAAGGTTGTCTCAGTTTGTCCGTAAAGTTCGGTTCATACTTGTCCTTGTCCTTATGGTTTTGTCGCTAAACGATTCCGGACAAACTACATAGCCAAATATGCCAACTTTTTTGCATGACGATAGTTAAGGTCACTTCCAGACCTTACACTAATAAGTAGCCAAAGCTCATTTGTCAATTTTTCACAGCAGCTGACCGAAATTTGTCCTTATCCCTGTCCCTGCGTCCATGGGGACAAGTATATATGAACCGGGTTTAAGGGTGTCTCAGTTTGTCCGTAAGTATTATTTTTTGATTGACAGCTGTATAAAACAGGGCGGACCCAGGCTGTGAGCTAGACTATCAGACGCCGGCAACTACGGACAATCTCTTTCAAAAACGGACAAGTAAAAAGTAGTTTTAAAAGGGAATATATTATATAAGTAAGTCAAGTCAATGCTAAAGAAGTATTAAAAATGCCAATTATAGAAACCAGTGGTAGTATTCTCAGACGTGCCCTAGTCAAGTCAGTCTGTCCTTACCTTTGCTGGGGGTAAAAGCACAGTCAATTCTATAAATCGCAACAAGTAAAAATATATTGAGAACAAATTAATAATGATATCTACCTGTGCATGTATGTTGACAGGTCATATTCGCAAAATTCGAATATGAGCCAAATGTAGAGATTTCGGCGACCCGGCATCATCCCATGGCAAACGTCCAGCAACCTACAAAAATGAAAATAAAAACACCTGACTTGACAAACTGTGCGGACAAAAACTTTCTTTTCATATTTTAGTATCTCGCTACTACTGAGCTTAGAAAAAGGACCTGGCAAGTTTAATGAGCGTATCTACCATAAAAAAAAAGATACAAATTAAGATCAAATTAAGAAAACAGACCATTTGTGTAAACAGCTGTCAATTTAAGTAAACTAAAGTATAAATAAGTCAGGGTTTTTTTGGGTCCACGAGTGGGTCCAGACTCAGGTTCTCTTAACTGGACCCAACAAAAATTAACCTGACCCAAACCAGACCCAGGGACAAGAGCCAGGGGGGCGGGGTTGGTGACGGGGGTCGCGACCCCCCCCCTTTTGGTTGAACCTCAAGAAATTGTCAACAAGGGTCATATAATATATAGTGTGACAGTGATTAAATTTTAAAAAATTGGGTCGAAAATGCAAAAAAGTTTATATATTTTATCGAAAAGTAATTCCCCCCAAATTTTTTCTGGGAATTCAATGCGTATATACCTGCACAGAAAATGACATAAATGTCTACTTACGACACATATATTCTTGACCCAGTCTGTGCTTAACTGGACCCAACGAAAACTAACCTGACCCAACATGGACCCATTGTCGATTTTGAAAAAAAACCCTGATAAGTTATTAATCAAAAGTATACCATAGCCATGCTGACTACATATTCTCCAAGCATTGTGGTCCTAGTACATTACACCACCATTACCACGGATATACGCATGGGAAAATTCTCCTTCTACTTAGCATAACTGTAAATAGACGGACCTACGAGAGATGTATCAAACGTCCACCTTATCTATATATTCCGACTCCACCGTCCACCCCCACCACTTCGGTGCATCCCCGGACTACTGATTATATATATATATTCCATCCCCTTTAACCCCTATAACCTAGCTAATCCCTATAATCCGCACCTGACAATATGCGGATTATCGAATTTCTCCAGCTGCCTGAGCAGTCCAATCTCTCGCAGCACGCTCTGCGGAATGCCATCGTCCATTAGTGCGATTGGGACTTTTTTGATGGCCACCACTCGGTCCGGATTGTCCCGATCGAAGCCCCGCATCACCGTCCCATACGCGCCCTCGCCAATTCGAGACACCTCTTGCCATTGGCCTGAAATGAAGCAAAATAGTAAAAAAACGTATGACTAAAAAACGATGGCTGGACGCTGAGGAAAAACTAATCACCTAGTTTCATTACGCAAAAACGCAATTTCACATATTGCGTGTATATTATACCAAGTAGTCAACACAAAAGAGGCAAGATATCTGTTTTGTTTCAGAGTCCAGCATTTCTTGGTCAGACGTTCATAATTATTTAGAAGATTTAGATTTTTTTATACTTTTGCGCAAACTTGCTTAAAACACTGCACTAACAAAAAGTGGCGTTATGCACTTATCTGACCAAAAAACCGCGAATCAAAAAAATTAACGATAATTACCTCGATCACTATCGTAGGGATATTCTAGTCGACAGTTGGCTTCGGCTGGCGTACCCATTCCCCTTTGCTGTCTGGACCGTCCCTAGCAACAAAACACGATATGATAAAAAATACAAATCGTCCCTGCTCAATATTTCCTAACGTTCGGTTCATACTTGTAGGCACTGCCGCAAAATAGCGCAAATGAATTAATGCAAATGAGCGAAAGTAGAATTTGGCGCGAGCACCGCAGCAAAGACTTACGGAAAAATCCTTCGAAACAAGGTCAAGTTTACGTCTGTCAGATGTGCGTAGGCAATAGTCCCAACAATAGATATGAGGAACCCCCCCCCCTCCCAAAAAAATTAGCTTCCACACCCACGGTGTCCAACCACCCTTTCTAAACGCCGCAGATGATTATCCACGCCTGAACCCAAAAACTTACTGAACGGTTGAAAAAGATCAGTCTTTGGTCTGTACCCATTTATCTAAATCCACCTCAAACTTGAGACATGCTATTCAGCAAACCAAGATTATCTTTCGCATTAAACAAACACTGGTTCCAACCCTGCTTTTTGTCGTACAGTGATACATTAAAGTGAAAGACTTTCTTTTCCGACAATCTACTTAAGAAAGTCCTGCTTATTATAGCCCAGGAAACCTAAATACTGGGACTCATCAGTTAATAAAGAGCATAATTCAATGAAAAAACTCCAAAAACAATCCACTTGAGTCTAAAAAACGTCAAACACAAAAGCAGACTAAATAAGGAGAATAGTTTACTCAGAAGATAGCAGGTAAATTTGCACAGCAATCAAATAGAAGAATCAACAAACAGCTTGCACCATAAAAAGCTAAAAGCTAGCACAAAAACAAAACCTGGTTCCAACGCAAATGTATTTGTACCGGCTGATTTTCCAAAAACTTTCAATTTATAACAGATTTATACAAGGCCAGTTAATGAAAACAGTAGCACTGATCCAAGCTTTATTTTTTAGATTCTATAACAGTAGACGAGTACAGTAACAAATTGATTAATATAACGAGTCAACTAAAGTACTAATATCAAACTATGGTCACATTTTATATATATCTCTCTCTACGTTATGACATTATTACAGGGGTTTGATGAGTTGTAATTATTTTTTCAACCGATTTAGCAAAAAGATTTTCATTTATATGGTCAATAACATCGCCTATTAGCAAAATGTGATGAACCATTTATCGCAATTTCGCAGAATCAAACACAAGCTGCTTTAAATCAAAAAAACACAAGTTTATATACTAGACACTAATTTGAGTTACAAACACGCTAGACAAAAAATAACTGAACTCTGCACGACAGTAAGCTAACTGAAAGACAAAAAACGAAATCTATAAACCTATCTATAAAGTTTAATAACGTCTCGGTTCAGAATTCGTAAGACTACAGAATTAAATTCTAAAACCAACCGTTTGAAAAGATTTGTTACCTTTTGTCCATCTCCGTACCCTACCTTAAGGAAAACGTAACTAAGCACCTCCATAAAAATTCTGACAATACGCAACAAAAAAGCAACGAAAAAATAAAAACTGAATGCACGAAATTTTCCAAAATTTTAAATAAAAAGCCAAATTCTATTCAACATAATTTTCCGCAATTAACTTATAAATGCATCTCGATTTGATAAATAAGTTTCAATTTTTGCCTCCGACTTTAAACCCTCTGCAAGTTTCGTTTAGCCAGCCTGTCCCCAAATATATAAGCCCGGAGCAGAAATTTAATTCTTCTGTTCCTTGCATTTACCAGTGAAATAAATAAATTATGATTCATCATTCATTGCAAAGAAGATTCAATGCCTAAGCCTGGATCTAGGCTACATCTGGGGGCAGGATCCAGCAGCCTGGTTGTCTGCCAAATTGGGAATTCCAGTTTGCGGATCAACGGACCAGCCAGGCGGCAGATCTCCGACCAAATCTTTCGGTGGCTGACCAAGCAATTGCATCTGAAACAAAAAACCCCAATAATTAATACGATTTTCCATTAGATATTGTCCTTGGGAGAAAATTGAGGAAGGCAGGCACAGTTTCACACGTGGGGGGTCCGGGGCCCCCAGATTTTTAGATTTGCGACGCGTATATATTTAGGCAGCAAAAGTAGAGCCGAGGTATATACAAGGAAGGAAAGCAAAATCTCAATAAAACTGGCTCTTAAATATGGGCGTTTCTATTAAATTTAGGCTGTTTTTCCACAAATTCTGGCCAAGATTTTTAAAATTAGCTAATTTTTAAGCAAAAAAACGGTATTTTGATCAAAATTTTTTCAAAACCGTTCACTTTTTCGCTAAAACGACGGTAAGTTTAGTCTGATTTGGTACAAGGGCAGTCAAAATGTCGGTACAAGACCCCCCAGAATATGCCCCAGCCCCCGTGTTAACGGATAAAGGCAGGCGAAAATTATTACCGGTTGAAATGAAGAATTACTTATTGATTTCCAGTACTCCAATACTCCTTGAGAAAAACTCAAAATGCCTAACCCTTCCCCCGAGCTTCGATTGGGGTGGCGGCTTATACAATAAGTGCGAATTAGACTGATTCAAAACTGCTTATAGAAAATAATAAGTATGACCCAGCTTTTGATACGCCTTTGATGCCTGAGCCAGCCTTTTATACAATATATAGGTACGTGTATATACGATCGGATAAATGCAATTAGTTACCCGACTTAGACTATAATATATACATACAGATGCAGATGACAAACTTTTCAACATCAATTAAGGTTACGGTCACCAAGCAAAATCGATTCAAGCCAATAATCGAGACAGCAAAATTAGAACAAATAGAAATATAATTAAGAGTGGAAACTACTAACTTTTTGCAACGCTTCCACAATGCGCAGAAATCGGGCTTCGCGTATGGATTCTTCTTCCGTTTCAGATCCGGCTTCGAATTCCGTACAAATGGTTCGCATCAACTGCAATTGTTGTTCATAGCGAGCTAGGTCGTCCGCGCTTACTTTGTCCTTATTCTCAGCTAACCAGTCTGGATATTTCGACGAAATCTCCTTCATTGGCGGATAAAGCACATCTTTTGACAACAGCTGCCCTACTAAACCTCCCATATAGGCCAAAAATTCTTCTTCAATGCCTTCTGGGGAGCCGAATTGATTCATAGCTTGTGAAAATTCCTCATCGGTTGCCGCAGTGCTAACTTGCTTTGCCCGATCGGCCATAAGACTTAGATTACGCTGAATCAGCTCAGAGGCACTTTTTTCATCAAACGGGTAGCTGTCACCCCCTAGAAGTTCGGCAGACTCAGGCTTAGGCTCGCTAGAAGCGCCACTGACGCCGGCACCAGCTTCACTTGAAGCTACAGCGCCGTCTTGCATCGCTTCGCTTGAACTGCCAGCAGTATTCTCAGAGCTCATGACCTTTTGCACATCGGCCAGATGCTTTAGCATACAGTGAAAGTCATTGGCCATTTTTTTGATATCCTCAGGACTGAAAGCCGGCTCAGTCCCCCCGTCTTCGACGCCCGTCATGGCTTCAGCGGCGGGGAGTTGTGAGTCGCCTCCAGCCACTGGATTGCTTTTGCCGAAATCCGCCAAAGCATCGTCCAGTAGATCAGCTAATTCATCGGCGGGTTGAGAATTTGCGGCCCCATTCTCCTCAGCTGATTTTGGCTTATCGCCCTCCGCAGACATTTCGTAAAATCCTGAAAAAATCGGATGTATACAGTGAAAAACGCCAAAATTAAAATATATACCTACATTACACGCGGACTAAGACACAGAAAATTTCACAAATTAAGTACTTACTTCATATTGAACTACTTTAGATAAATTCACTAATGTCTTAATCTTAATTCTTCTCCTTCGAAATTATTTTCTGAATCAAAGCCCAAGCCCCAAGCCTAAGCCTAAATAAAGACCCAGTCTGAATATGATCAAAAATTGAACTACTTCTCGAGAAGTGGCCACTTCTCGGTCTAAATAGGGACGAAGCACATTCTACTATAAACATCATAAACATTAAAGTGCTGTTGAACAATATAAAAACAAGTTTCAGAGAAAAATTTCTAACACGGGCAAGATTTTGGGGGTCGCATCTCAGGAAACACTTAAAAACAGGGTTAAATGCAGTTGGGGGGGGGGGGGGATATTGTGGACCTATTTTTTTGAGTAACGCATCTGGGGGGAAGCATTTTTTCTTCAAAAACCCCTATTTCATTTTTTGGATTTTCTGAGATATGACCCCACTGAAATCTGAACCCTCAGCGAGGGACGTTTTCTCAATTTTTTTCCTGTGAAGCCCTTGTTTTTTCCGTTCTAATCGTGGCTACATATGGTGTCAGATTATTGTTTACAATTTTTTAGAATCAAAACAAAGGCTCTTTAACCGGGTTCCTGCCGAAAAATTGGCCAAATTCGCCAGAAACGTCCAATTTTCTACTAAATTAAACTTGGCCTAAATTTAGGCT
>JASANF010008185.1:0-34486 GCA_030248245.1 Trissonchulus sp. WLG1_4 | reverse complement strand
AACATTATTGAGAAAACTAGGTACAATAAAAATCACAGTAAAATAAGCTACACTTTTGGGTTTTGTTTCGAAAAATTCTAGTCACTTTATTCATGTTTTACTAATTGTTCTTTGAAAAAAGAAAATATCATGAAATTACCAGCTTCTAAACGAGAACAACACAAAAAAGCATAAAGTTTTTAGACATGTAAACATCATTATTATAACGTACAAGGGTCGATTTATACTAGCGATAGTAACAGGTTACACGATTTCTCGTAATTTTACCGCTTTTAAGTGGATCTAACGGTGAGGTATGAATCGACCCAAATCTAATGCATCATTATATGCACTATGAAGTTTACATCAGAATATTATATAAGTAGATAATGTCTTGAGAAACATGGCCAAAACTCGTTTGGTGGCATTTAGAAATACGTTTACGGCTGAGCACTGAATAACAGATTTTGGGGAAAAATAAATTATCTAAAATTATTTAATTAAATCTGATCTACTGAATCTAATTTAGATCACAAATTTGCCGGCTAAATCAACATACGTCTGTAAACATGATTTGAACCCTGAGGTTAAAATTGAAATTACCTACTCCACCAAATAACAGTGCAAATTAAGTCGTAAATCAACGAAAAAGCCCAGTAGTTTGCTATGCTGACCGCAAGATTAATTGACCCGTACAAATAAGTTATAATTGGGTTACATTGTAACAGGAACCATAATATATGGAAACAGTTGATTTACAATATCAATAAGACTACAGTAAAATCTACAAGTAGTTGCAAAACGAACTACATGAACTATTACAAATTTAGTACTTGGTGCTACAACCAAGAACATACTAAAGTTCGGTAGGCAAAATTTAGATCCAATTAATGGAATTTTTCAATTTTTAGTTTTTATTCTAATATGTTACTTTTCTCAGTTAACCCCCCTTCTTTTTAAGCTATTTTGTTGTGAAATGTCGGGTAAGAAATTCCGCACTCTGTGATGTTTACATAATACAGTGTGACAAAAAATAGCTGCACCACTTGAGAAAACAAAACATGTGATTTCTTTAGGAAAAGAGTGGATTTTGACTATCAAGAGTACAGCAAGTATATAGTCGCTGAAGTCATGCCACTAAAATAAGCAAGTGGCGCAACTATTTTTTGTGAGACTTCTTTAATAGTGTCAGAACATACTACGATGTGTGTAGCTCAGATACATTAGTTGTATGTATGAGATATTCATATATGTATTACATATAAATACAGTAACGATACAGTACATAATGTATATAGTTCATCTGCTATTCAAAGCAAACAAAAATAAATAATGCATACAATGCAGGATTTTTTATATACGGCTGTCCATGCCTACCTAGAGCGGTATATAATAAAGAGGCCGGTTCCAAAATACCGGCACCTGTTCCGAACATCCGGTTACATCCTATCATCTCTAGATGGCTGACAAAACAGATGTCACTTCGTCTTATTGCTGAAAATTCAAAAAGATAGCCCCAATGACACTAGTCTACAGCCCAATAAAGAATATAATACTTTAATGCAGCTGTTTTTTATCATTTTGCAGCAATAAACAACGTTTCTGTCAAAAAAACACGCTATTCTGTATAATCAAGTATAATTTTTGAAATACTAGATTTCCTCCGTAATTTTCCGCCTTCCGGTGAATGAATATACAAAAAAAATTAAATATGAATCGAACCCGCTAAAGCAGATTTTATTTTATGGCGTTAGAATGCTTTCAAAACTGAAATAAGAAATAACTAATCAAGAAAAAAAATATTTCGACTTTCTTATTAATTGTGTACTGTGCCCTTATTTCTGAAATAAGAGCTTACAGTTACATGTTATTTCTCATTTTTGTACAGGGAGAACCGGGCCTTAGGATACAAAACGTTCACGGAACAATAAATTAAAAGCAGTTATATTATAACATAAAATTATAACAGTACATCATATTGTTATGTAGTACATACATTCATTATAAACACAATATAATGAGATAACAACATAAGCTAACTTACATACACATAGGCATGCAAAAAACACAATTTAAACATACATAGTATCAATATTGCGAAAAAAAACAAAAATATATTATCAAGAAATTTAAAAAGCTTATACCCAGTATAAGTTCCATTCAAGAAAATGGAAACTATTCAAGTTTCGAATTGACCAAAACGAAACAAAAAAATAAAAACTATTTTCTAACAGGAACAGATGACTTAAAAAACAAAATCTGACATTCAGATTCAGAAAAAGCGTGTGTCTTTTCCGTCATTCCCCCCAAAACAAAATTTGGAATTTTCGAATTTACTGAGCTGGACTTTAATGGACTCCTCTTGAGCTTCAAAAATACACGTCATTTAATTAAAAAACTAAAATCTTGTAAAAAAAAGTTTAAAGCTTCAAAATTTTAGAGGCAGTTAAAAAATGTTTCATAATAATTGCTGTGCTATTCTTAGCAAAATTGTTTTGAACCGAGTCCAAAGTTACATGCCAATATCGGCATAGGATCTAATCGTACACAAATCCTTACTTTAATATTCGCAACTTAATTAATTTAATTAGATATTGATGTAATACTAGAAATATTCTAACTATAGCATATAAATCAAATAATCAGTATATCAGCCAATCAGCAATCGCGCTTGCCGACGAAAATCATCCAATCAGCACTCGAGCTGCTTAATAGACCACGTGACCTGCTCCAGCTCACGTGACAAACATTCTTCCTCTGCGTCACGACCAATTTGCTAAAAACACACACAAAACTAGATTAAGCGGATTAAAATTAAAGTTTAGTTGATTCACAAAACGGGATTAAACGGATTAGATTAAAATTTATTGGATAAATAAAAAAGCGCAGAATTGAAGCAGCCCGCTAACACTTGGATATTTGTCGTATGCTTGGCTTATCGTGAAATATTATGCAAGTTTCAACAAGTTTATGAATAATACACGTGCAGTGAAATAAAACCAAGAGTACATAATAGCTTCTCACTCTATTATAGAAGAAGAGTGAGACACTCTCCAGCCTGCCTGTGTTCTAGCACAGGCAGATGCGCTGGTCGTTTTCAGGCTACATGTTGACATTCTATGCAACATGTGACTGGCCAATCAGCGCGTAGATTCCCTGCGTAACACACTTTAGTATATAATCGCTGATGCGTTGATAAGCATTAAGATAGGGATAAAAGCTTAATAACTCATTATTTATTCATAGTCTGCTTGCAAAAACATTAAAAAAGGTTTGCAAATACCTTTAGGGATATTTTGGCAAACTTTCAGCGAAATTGATTGAGAAACTTTTGAGATATAAACTTTTCTGAATTTCTTAAAGTTTCTCAATCAATTTCGCTGAGAGTTTGCCAAAATATCCCCAAAGGTATTTGCAAACCTTTTTTAATGTTTTTACAAGCAGACTATGAATAAATAATGAGTTATTAACCTTTATTCCTGTCCCGTTTTATGATTGGAGCACGTGCACAGGCGTCTGCCAATCAGAGAATAGAAGCTCGCTTCTGATTGGCCAGTCACATGTTGCATAGAATGTCAACATGTAGCCTGAAAACGACCAGCGCATCTGCCTGTGCTAGAACACAGGCAGGCTGCAGAGTGTCTCACTCTTCTTCTATATAGAGTGAAACGCTATTATGTACTCTTGATAAAACTAATTTCCATCAAACTGCCACATCAAACGAATGTCTATAATTAAACTTTCAGACGTAAGAGATAATCTAGTAGTTCATAAAGTAACTTCTCTGTTACAAACAAATACAATATCATATTATAAAATAAGCTTCCAACTGTGTGTCTGTTCAGCCAGCAAAAACATAAAAACTAATAAGAATAATGTAATAATGCACAGACGTGTATTGTCGTAATTTTGCCGGCTCAACGGACATACGGCTGTAAGTATGAATCGACCCTTACCGAGATGGTATTTTCGATGACCTGCAATTCCAAGCGCAACTGGGCTTTTTCCACGGCAGAGCTGCCCGCAGGATTGTCCTCACAAGGCAGAGTGTCCAGTCTGAAATGCAGAACGTGAGTCCGTTCATACTTGTCCCTAACGCCCGGAGGCCGGAAGGACAAGCCCTTTGCAGGCTTGCCCTTCTAGCATCGACCCGCCATGGAGCCTATTGCTCAGCTTTACAAGTCTTACAATAATTGTAACTATAGTAAGTGCAAAATCAGGTGATTCGTTACGAATTCATCATATTATAAATTCACTACGAATCACCTGATTTTGCACAATTATTGTTACAATTATTGTAAGACATAGAGTTGAGCAACACAGGCCCCTGGTTGTTGCAAAAGAATCCCGAATCTCAAAATTTGCCTCTGATGGCAGTAAAATACTTCAAAAATGCGCAAAAACACAAAATTTGCAAGAAACTTTTGCCAAACTAAGCAAAACCCCAAATAATATAAATTATTGCTAAAAACATCAGCCAATATTTTCCAGAAACTTTTTCATCGGTTAATCTAATCCCCGCTTAATATTAATCCATCCCTAATCCCCTTCATCCCCTTAATCCTGTTAATCCCCCCCACCGGTCCTTGATTGCCAGTTTGCGTTCGATGGTCTGCGAGACGTCCGCGGCATTGGAATAGCTGACCACGGCCACAGGCTTGAAGACGGTCGGGATGTTGGAGATGATGTAGTGCGGATCCACTGTTTGGCGACTCGCCTCCACGGCTGAAATATTAGCAGGCGTATTCACAAAAGATTGCCCATGGGCCGGGTTCATACAATTATGTGTACACTGGGGGTCTATTCCTTTACCGGATTAAACGGACGGGACTTGTTTAAGTCCGAGGTTTAGGAACGAAATATCGGACTAAACTGACTAAAGGTGTTAAAATAAGTCAGCGGCTTAATTATTTTAGTCTGACCCCATTGCAAAACTACCACTGGAGTAAGCGGATTTGACATGCACACTTAACATTAGCGTGCATAGTTAAATCCATTTAGTCCGATTAAAAAGCAGCGCGCTAAAAGTTAAGTCCCGTTAATCCGGAGGTTTTGGAATGGCATTTTTAAGATGAATTTTTAAACCGTTTAGTCCGATTAAAATTAACCCTTTAATCCGGTAAAGAAATAGTCCCTAAGTCTGGATCTGCGGGAGGAGACTTGTCCGACATTGTAGGGGGGGGGCTTGTCCCGACATTTCGGGAGCTTGAACTGACAACAACGCAAAATTTTCCGATTTGGGCCAAACATTGGGAAATGTTTTGCAAAATTTGTATTTTTTGAGCGATTTATTGATTTTTCCTCATTTTTATCGAAGCATTTTACAACGATTTTTTTAAACCAAAACGTTAGCACTGGCAAAAAGTTCAAAGAATTTGCTAAAACTTTTTTTATAGTTTTAGCCAATAATTCCTTAAAACAAATTCGCCAGAAAAAATTTCCTGTAACTCACCAATTCACCCAATTTTGTCCAAAAGTCAAAACATATGCGACCCCAATAGACCGTTTTTTCACCAAGCAGCGCAAAAAATTTGAAGATTTTCTTACGATACAATTTACACTCCTCTGCAATTATACGTTTCACGTAACTTAGTCTTCCATCCTAATAATTTATGTGGGTATTGGAATGGGTAATTAGCCTATTTTAGTCGGTGCCCCCCAACCCCTGGAAGTGGGGCTACTCCGCCCCCCATAAAATTCTCCCAAAAATATGCCAGTAAATAGAGCAGCCTAAGCCAGTTCAGTCTTAATCACAAGAACGCCTAAGGCTATTTCAGTCTTGCCCGTTCCGAGCATCGTACGTGTTCAATTTGTGTGATTTTGCATAACTTTATCCGCTGCACGAACAAACGGCTGTAAGTATGGATCTATCTTAATAGCTACAGGCGTTACATTATACAAAAAAACTGACCCGTACTGTTATCGCATGTGTACGCAAAAAAATAACATGGCAAGTTTATTTAGATAAGCGCTAATCAAAACCTTTCTATAATATTAGTATATTCTGAAAAAGTGAGCTATTTAACTTAAGCTATTACCGTAAGCAGACTTTTAGAATATATACTAATTACTAAGTCAAGCCAACCAGTAAGTAATTGATAAATACTAATCAGAACTTATTATTAATTATTAACTATCAACTCTTAAGGGAGGGGGCTACCCAGGTCAAAAATCAAAGTTCTCTAATTTTGCTCATTTTCACATAATATGTTACTCCCCCAAGGCACCTCTACCTCAGATAAGAACAATTAAGCTTGAAGGTGCATTTTTGGTTCAGTGCGTTTGTCAGTGTATTTACATAGGCAAAAGTACGCCAAAAGGCCTAAAAGTAGCCCTTACTTGGGCATTTCTAGCACAAACCACATCAAGCCAATCAGGCTGAAACTTGGCATAGTAGCAGCCCACATGTAAGCGCAAAATCGTATGATCCGGATTTTTGATATGTTTTTTCAAATCAAAAATCCAGGGCGAAATGTAAAAAAATGGCCGTTTTTTGGGCCCGCCAAATTTGAGTGATTTTACATTTGGCGTCATTGCTCAGGCCATGGGCAAAAATTAAAAAAATGGATCATAGAGGTTGAGATATGACGTCAAGCTATCGAATCATGTACAAATCAGCTTCGTCAGTGTTAACAAAAATTTCGAGTTAAGGGACGCTTTGCAACCACAAAAAACTTTTTTTGCGCCTATGATTTACACGTAAAATTGAATTTTGGGAGCCTCCAGTAAAAATTTGGCAAAAGCATTGGTTCCAATTTGTTACATCTGCGATGCGCCTTCCCTGGGTGTACATTGTGTGCAAATTTGAAGCGAATCGGAGAACAGGAGAACATAAGATTTTCACTTTTTCAGGTAGCCCCCCTTAATACTCAATTATTAATATCTCACATTTGGGTGGCTGTACGCCCACCGCTGCCAGAGGCTGTGAAATACTGTCTTTCAGGAACAGAGTTTTGCCAAACTGTGCATTCTGCGAGGGCGAGGTGACCGTCGTTTTGGGCGCGATCGGGCCATACTTGGAGACCATCATTTCGCCCGACTGCGGAAAGGGCACAATCTGATCATCGTTGCAGCGGACCCACAGATCTGACTGTTGGCTGGAAGCATGACAAAAAATGACATAGACATTGGGCGGATTTCACCACGGTGGTTTTTAAAAACCATGGGTTTTACGTCGTTTTCATTTTGCACATAATTTCATTACGAAATATTGCCTGATTCCTAATGAAATTATGTGCAATCATAAGAAAACGTATGTAAAACCATGGTTTTTAAAACCGCCGTAGTCAAATCCACCTATTGGGTGGCATTCACAAAAGATCTTTATACTCAGTCTAAAATGTTGTCGAAAAAAGTACCTGCAAGAGCCATCCCTGATTCAAATTCATTCTATCAGACGCCTGTCATTCAGATTGTCTGAACGTCTGAACCTCTAATGATTCAGGCGGAAATGGTCTGATTCAGTTAATCCTACAGACAGCACAAACTAGCCCAACGTTTAGAATTTATCTAGCCCTGACGGCGTGACCGAGTTATACGAAATCAGAGTAACGTTTTAGTAGAAAACTGTTTCTAATTTGCCACCGGATTACATGGATTAATATTCGTGTTCCAAATTGTATCGAATCAAAGATCAGTCCGCTTAGAAATCAGAATCTCAATAACTTAACGAAATATCAAAGCAGTAATAAATATTATATTAAGCACAATAATCAAGTAATAATTATTAAGTCTTAATAATTAAGTGGGCACCTCACCGTTGCAATCTGATCTCCTGCTGACTGGGCGGGTGTGGGAGGGTGGTTGTGGCGTAGTCTGGGAACGAGTCGCTGTCAGACAGTGTGGCGCCAGACCAGCCACAGTCCGAGACCACCGACTGCGGTGACTGCCAGGCTTCCGGGCGCCTTCCCACGCCCTCGCCGCTCGCCCACCAGCTCACCTCTATAAACACCAGCATTCACTAGCAAGAGTACAACAGAGTATGACACTCACTCACTAGCAAGAGTACAGCAGAGTATGACACTCACTCACTAGCAAGAGTACAGCAGAGTATGACACTCACTCACTAGCAAGAGTACAGCAGAGTATGACATTCACTCACTAGCAAGAGTGTAGTAGAGTATGACACCAGACCAGCCCCATTACAGACTGTGGCTCGGCAGTGACAAGAGTACAGATTATTCTAGTTGCTCGGTAGTGATCAGAGTACAGCAGAGTATGACAGTCTACTCATTAGGAACTGTGGCTCGGTAGTGACAAGAGTACAGCATAGTATGACACTCAGCCCCAATTAGGAACTGTGGCTCGGTAGTGACAAGCATACAATATGAGGGGGATCCCCCAAAACGAGGGGCTGGGGGGGTTCCGGAAAATCTGTGCAAATGTAGTAAAAATGGCTCTCTTTTGTAATAATTTTACTAAATGTTGCAATTTAGGGTATTTTTGACCGATCGGGGGGAAGGGTCCCCAACATTCGGCAGGAGAGGCCCCCCAAAATTTCGACCTTGTCACATGTATGGTGATAAGAGTACAGCAGAGTATGACACTCCTCTTATTAGCAACTGTGGCTCGGTAGTGACAAGAATACTTAATAATATGCCACCGCATAAAAGGATAGTATGACACTCTGCCCATTAGGCTTTAGTAGACTCTGGCTTGGGAGTGACAAGAGTACAGCATATGACACTCTGCCTGTTAAGGACTGTGGCTCGGTAGGGTCAAGAGTACAGCAGAGTATGACACTCGGCCCAATTAGGGACTGTGGCTCAGTAGGGACTAAGAACTAGGAACTAAGTACTAGAACTCAAGTACTAAGAACTTGATGCTCTGGCCGAAACTGAAACGTCTTGCTTCTTCCGGGGGGTTGGGGGGGGGGCGGAGTCTATCCCTCCTGAAATGAAGACCATAAAGGGCTAAATTCGGCATGAAATTCGTTTAGTCGATTAGCTAGAATAGATAAGAGTGTCATACTCTTTCCTATTGTGTACTCGTGATAACGCTCTGCCCTGTAATAGGCTATGCGCTTGGCTGTAACGAGAGACCGACAGACTTTCGACTAGTCAATACTTTGAAGTGAGTTCACATTACTCTTGCAATAAGATAGAGAACAGAAAAGAAAAGAAAAAAAGAAAAGATAGAAAAAGTAAGATTAAAAAAGATACTAAAGATCTAAAAAAAACTTGCACTAACAAGTAAAACAAGTTGAAACTCTGCCACTACAATCTTGACCCGTAAAATATTCAGAGGCCAGTAAATTAAAGTTTAAATCGTCACTTACCAGGTTGTGAAGAGGCTAATGGTATTTCTTTCTTCACAGTCACTTCCTCTGAAAATTACAGTCCAAAATTAGACTCAATTATTTCTCTAAAAATTACAGTCCAAAATTAGACTCAATTATTTCTCTAAAAAAAGTATTAGATTTAGCAGCTTAAGCAGGTTAGATGAAAAATTAAATAACGAACAGCCCACTTAGTTAACGGACTAAACTTGTTATTTCTAGTGCAAATAAAGAATAAAATTTATGGTTAAAAGATTAAAAATACCTTAATAGCAAAACTCCAGATTAAACGGACTTGGGCCTATTCCTTTACCAGATTAAAGGGACTGGACTTATTTTAGTCCGAGGTATAGGAATGGCAAATCGGGTTAAACGGATTAAACGAGTTAAAATAAGTCAGCGGCTTAATTTTAGTCTGAGCCCATTCCAAAATTACCACTGGACTAAACGGATTTAACATGCACGCTTAACATTAGCGTGCATGGTGAAGTCTGTTTAGTCCGATTAATATGCAGCGCCCGCTAAAAGTTAAGTCCGTTTAATCTTAGTTGAGAACTTTTGCTTCGGACTAACATCAAGCAGCTGACTAATTTTAACTACTTTCGTTCGAAATCCATTTAAACAGTTCGAACTAAAAAACCACAAAAGCAGGAGCTACTAAATCCTACCTTGTGGATCCCACCAGAACTCCAATGAAACAGGAGCCGCCACACTCGTACGTACGGAGCAGCTGAAAGAACAATTAATAATATAAAATAACCACACTCCTATATTAAAAATAACATAATTCGATATAATTAATGATTTAAAAATAATATAAAATAACCATACTTTAATATCAAAAATAACATAATTCGATATAATTAATGATTAAAAACAAATAAAAACAAATACCTATAATAAATAATCCAATAGATAAGTATTAAAAATTAAAATAACTATGATCAACAGTAATGAATAACAAATAAAACGACAATCAAATAAACAAACCCATAATTTTAGTAACCTCATTCTGAATCATAGCATTATGCTTAGCTAAAACCTGTCTCCTTTGAAAAATGCAGTTAAGCATAAGCCTAAGCCTGTATTGACAGACGTTAAAAGGTTAAACCACATCTGCTAAATCCAATACTTCGGATAAGATCATCATAGGAATGAATTTCACAAATAAAAAGCTCTTGCGCAGCCCTCTGTCATTTTTTTCGGCTTTGAAAGTGTGGGGGGACACTTTTTATCTGAATCATGCTCAATGTGTTTTGTTTTTTACCCAAAAGCTGTTGTATATCTGTGTTTTTTGTGCGTGTCTGGGAGGTTCCATAGTTGAGCAGCAAGTTTAAAACTTCAAACATGAAGCTAACACATAGCAGTGCGTAGAAAAAACTGAAAACACAATGTGTGGGGGGGGCACCAAAAGTGAGCGACCCATCCCTAGAACAAGATGGCAGAACCCTGTTTTCAAAACCCTGATACCTTACTAAATTCGTAGATATTCACTGGCTTGCCCCAAAATAGCATAGCTCGAGAACAGAATAAGTCAAGCAAGATTATCTGATATCATTATCCCTAAAGACGTATTCATTGGATTTGTATTCACTTTTGTTTCCATAATGGTTTGAGCACCATACATTCAATATAATTTTAGAGTTTTGTAAGATGGTGAACAGCACTCGAGAATAGCAAAGGAATAAGAATAGCTCGAGAATAAGGCTGGTGCAAACGGCCGATTGTCTTATACCATGGCTATGAAACATTACTTGAAAACCATGAGGTTTACCAAAACCACCATTGTGGAATCCACCCTTGGGTTATTATTTCAGACCTAACCCAGCTACCCACCTGTCGACCGGAGCCGTGCCCAACGTGCCGCCAGCCTGACTATCAAACAGCACCGTCTGACTGAGAACTGACTCCGTCCCGTTACGTCCGTACGGAGCTGTCTGGGCCGTTCCAGCCCGGCTGACCACAAAATGATCATCCATATCGTTCAGAATCGATGAGGCGACATGGATGCCAATGCAGTCGTCTCCGTAGTAATCCTTTGACTCTCGTCTCGAGTCACTAGCCACTGGAACCGGGGCACGCGTCTGAAATAGTCCGCAGCGGTCACTGGGTGGGTGTGCTGCGTATTGTGGCGGATTGTTTCGTAATTTTGCCGGCTGAACCACTGGAGTGGAATGCGTAAAGGAAGTCCAACGGTACAACCAGTCTAAGGCGTTCTATTTCAGTATTTGAGAACATAGTAACGAAAAATTCTACACGTATTACATAGAACGTTGCCCTTGAGACTGCGTTTAGCAAGACTGAGCTAAGACTGCCTTGATGGCTGATGCATTCCACCCCCTGGGGTTTTCAGAATCGTGTTTCGTCATTTTTTAAAGTCATATTCCCTGAAGCCGTTTTTAGTTTTCCGTGCCTCAAAATTACGGCTTTACAGCACTGTTGCACTGTGGGACTACCAATACAGTACCTGTACCTATTTTAACTTTATTATTGACATTGGTATATCTTAGTAAAAAATTTTTTGGTAAAAAAATAGCGTCAGGTATTTCAAAACTAAACAAAACATAATGTGCTTGAATTGAACCATTATACTCAATTTAGCACCTCTTATTCAGCCGCTGAACGTACACTGACATAACTGACACGATGGATAAACCAAAATATTCTGATAATCTATTTGAAATAAGAAACCTGAAACATTATCGCACCAGATTTCGACTCACCATAGTGGACATAACGCAACCATTATTGCGATTTATCTCTGGCGCTGGGGAAGCGCTATATCCAAGTTGCTCTAGCTCATGCTGCTGCAATTTATCTCGCTGCTTAAGTAGGTCTTCTTTTTTTAGCACAAACTGTTCCTTCTGTAATTTGTCCAGTCGTTTTAGAATGTCATCTTTTTTTCGATGCAAATGCACCAGCTGCGCTTCTTTGTTCTGAAATAAAGCAAAATTTTTACACAAAATTACAGTAAAAAAATAACACCAAAAAATTAGTGTTGCAATTGTACAATGATTTATGAGTTATGACAGTATTGTAAAATAAAAATATTGCATTCATGAACGTGTTGTCAGTCAATAGCTTCACGGATTATAATAATCCAGTCAAGTCACAGACAAAACGTCAACAACCGCTTCGGTTCTAATTTATCACATCTCACTTTACCACTGTTATTTGCAAACAATGACTCTGCAAACCATCAAATTTATACCCAATATCAATCACAACAATACCCCTTTGTCCCCTCCACAGCAGCTATTTAAGGTGTTCAGTAACGTTGTCGACAGTTTTGCAGGAGTAAAACTTGACAAATTAATTAAACGCTTGTCTCAACTCTTTACAGCTGTTGACAAAAACTTGTCCCTGTCCCGTCCCTGTGTCCTGAAGCGAACAAGTATAAACCTGTCTTTACACTAACATGAGTCAGCGGCGCCTGTGTCCAATGCGCCTGTGTCCCTTTAGCAGCGGGCACCCCCGGGGGGACGCTATCACAGGTGACAAATGAGGGGGGCAGGCTGACAGGCATGGGGATGGGGGTGGCTGTAAACACTTGCTGTGGGGCCCCAGCCGTGGGGGGCTGATGGGGCGGGGCCATTCCTCGGGCCAGGGGCACTTGCACATGAAGTACGTCTGTGGGCATTAGAGGGCTGAAAAAAGGCTAGAATGTTTTGGGGGGGCGGGGTGAGGGGACCCAGAGCCCCCCATTAGAGTGAGATAGTCATACAATATCTCATGATTATGTACCAAAGTGTGTTACGCAAAAGCTGAGCGCTGATTGGCTTTTCAATCCACATCCAGTTTGGGAAAGGGCTCGACATTGTTTTAGGGTAGCATCTGCCTTTCTTTTCCAACGGGGTTTTCTACAAGAGTGTGACACTATCATGTACTCTTGGTGTTGGTATACCCCTCTTCCATAAATAGTGAGACACTATTATGTACTCTTGGTATAACCTTCTCCTATAAAATATGTACTCTTTCTATAGTTCACCTTGCTGGCTGGCCAATATATTGCGGATACCAACAGTAGCCAATGTCTGACGGTCGAATAGGAGCTGCCTGAAACATCACCACACAAGGTTTTATCGTCCTATCATGAGTAGCACAAAACAATACACTACGTTATCAACCAAAACAGGTTTGAATCTAATCCAACCCATGACGCGATCACTATCTCAATAAAGGGCCATTAGACAGAATCATACATGTAACACAAACACAAAAATTTTGGGTACCCTCCCCCCCCCCGCTCTGGCTACGGAACTCCCAACCCCCCTGCCTCGAGCCGACGAAATTTTGACCCCCTCCCTCCCTCAAGAATGACACTATTATTACTTTTTTATGCCTAAAAAGTAGCGATTTTAACAATTTTTGGGCAAATTTTCTGTAAAAAAATGCTTAAATATTATTAAAAATGCCAATTGTTTAAGGAGGGGGGGGGCTACCCAAGTCAAAAATCAAAGTTCTCCAATTTTGCTTATTTTCACATATGTTACTCCCCCAAGGCACCTCTACCTCAGATAAGAACAATTAAGCTTGAAGGTGCACTTTTGGTTCAGTGAGTTTGTCAGTGTATTTACATAGGCAAAAGTACGCCAAAAAGCCATAAAAGTAGCCCTTATTTGGACAGTTCTAGCACAAACCACAGTAAGCCAATCAGGCTGAAACTTGGCATAGTAGTAGCCCACATGTATGCGCAAATTCGTATGATGCGGATTTTTGATATGTATTTTCAAATCTAAAATCGAGGGCGAAACGTGAAAAAATGGCCGTTTTTTGGACCCGCCAAATTTGAATGATTTTACATTTGACGTCATTGGTCAGGCCATGTGCAAAAATTTAAAAAAATGGATCATAGAGGTTGAGATATGACGTTAGGCTATCGAATCATGTAAAAATCAGCTTCGTCAGTGTTAGCAAAATTTTCGAGTAAAGGGGCGCTTTGCAACAACAAAAAACTTTTTTTTGCGCCTATGATTTACACGTAAAATGGAATTTTTTAGAGCCCCTAGTGAAAAATTGGCAAAAGCATTGGTTCCAGTTTGTTACATCTGCGATGCGCCTTCCCTGGGGCTACATTGTGTGCAAATTTGAAGCGAATCGGAGAACCTAAAATTTTCACTTTTTCAGGTAGCCCCCCCCCCCTTAAGTTGTGAGTTGAAAAATACTTAATTAAAAGTTAAGAAACTTTGACCAAAGAGATTATAGTCGAAAATTTAGCAGATGCCGGGACCCTCCCCCCTTTTCAACCCCCCCCCCCACCATTGGGGGGGTCTTCCCCCAGTCCCCCCAACCACATGTACGGACAGAATCCCTACCATAGGAGCCGCATGCTGAACATAGGCGTATCCCACGGTGACGGGAGTGGGAGGGGGCACCGGGTGGGCACCGGGAGGCATGGTGGGCACCGTGGGCGTGGTGGGAGAGGCAGCGGCCACCACCACATGAGCGGCGGGCACCTGCATCTCCAGCCCGTTGGTGTACACGGTCACTGTGTCATGATGGTGGTGGAATTGTTGTTGTTGTTGTTGGTGGTGGTGGTGTGTCTCGTTTGTCTGAGGGTCGGTCAGGTTGCCTGTGGGCGGAGGCTGCGCAGAGGCTGTGTTGAACAGCACGTGCGGTAGCAGCATGCCTAAATTAATTCAGTTAATTAACTAATTAATTAAACTAATTAAGAATAGCTATCTTGATGATGCCATATTACCAGTTCAGTTTGGCTCATACTAATTGTCCATATTCATAGGGGTCGATGGGGGATTGGAGGGGACTCTTAATGTCATTATCGACACTGTGGAAAAAAACAAAATAAAAGCAAGATGCCACATTAGATCAGTATTGAGAGGACGTACGATCACTTTCCTTGGACGCAAAAATAATTGGCGGTGGGCACCCTCCCATCAAATCCGACGCGACCCCCCCCCAAAAAAAAAAATTTACACCCCCGTTACATGTACACAATCGTTTTACTATTTCAAGATCACTATAAAGCACCGCCACTAATGTATATATATCTTTTGGTGTTCTGAGCTCAAAGTCAGATCTATTTCGCTTAAGGCCAATTTACACGATCGAACTTGCTCTGAACTTGTTCCGGACCGAACTTGCTCCGGAGCAAGTTCGGAGCATGTTCGATCGTGTAAACGCACTCCGGACCTACTCCGGACCACCTGTGAACTTGCTCGAACCTGCCTCGAAGGTTCGATGCTCCACCGAACTTGCTCCAAACTTGCATCGGACCTATCGTTCAGCAGCCAATCAAAATGCTTAGAAAAAATTTTCCCAGGCTACTAGTCTCCGTTGCTACATATAGTTTCTGTTCAATCAGCGTTTGTGTTTTTGTGTCAGCACTTGCGCCAACGGCTTTTGATGCTTTGGCGAAGCAACTTGGGGAAAAATATGCGGGTAAGTTACTGACTAAATTAAAAATTAGTTTCATAGTTTTTTTATAAGAATCGATTGCTCCACATGAATTTAACAAAACTATTTTAATTGAAGTTTTAACTTTTTAATTTAGGAATCAGTTATTTCACGTAGCAGTCGAAATGTCACGCCGTTCATCCGAAGCCATCTGTGGGAACTCGACGGGTTTTCTAGACGGAGTTCTTCAACCAAATTATTGTAGCAACCCTTTTTTAACGACGCAGAAGCCAAAGTTGCGCCCAACAGCGTCGACTGCGTTTACATTTGGGTGAGAATCGCCCACAACACATTAATAACAGCAACCGCAGCCGCTGCCCGAATTTAAGACATTTTGGCGGCAAAATAATTCAAAAGTTTGAAGGAACGGTGACGTTTTTCAAACGTTAAATCTGATTGGCTGTTTATATTCTAGCTAAATTTTCATTGGCTGCTGTGCTAAGTTCGGAGTGAGTTCGGAGCAAGTTCGGAGCGCCAATGTTCGGTGCTAGTTCGATCGTGTGCATGCAAAAGTTCGCTCCGAACTTGCTCCGGACTAGGTTCGGAGCAAGTTCGGAGCAAGTATATTACTGTAAGCAAGTATATTACTATAGCAAGGAGCAAGTAATTCAGTTTCGTTACCAAAATTGAAGTTGAAATTAAGGAATTACGGATTTGGTGGAAAATTTTTAGATTTGATTATGGCCTTTGTGACTGGTCGGAAACAACGAGTAAAAATTAATAATTCCGTCTCTGAGTGGGTTCCTGTTGTGAGCGGTGTCCCACAAGGTTCTGTATCCGGTCCTGTGTTGTTTCTTTTATATGTTAATGATATAATAGACTCATGCGAGGATGTAGGCAGCGTATGGTATGCCGATGACTGTAAGCTGTTTGCTACGGGAGAGGGGAGAGCACCTGTATTACAACGTGCTTTGGATCTTTTCAGTGTCTGGTGTGAGAACTGGCAGCTTACGGTGGCGGTTGCTAAATGCTTCTGTTTATATCTAGGCAAAAGAAATGCGCGCTATAGCTATACAATTGGTGGTGCTGATATTTCTGTTGTTAATTCCTGCAGTGATTTGGGGATAGTTATTTCAAATGATCTTAAACCATCATTGCACATAAGTAAATCTTGCAAGAAAGCAGCATCGGCATTATCTTTGTTAGTCAATAATACTGTGTGTAATGATAGCAATATTCGCGTTTTGTTGTATAAATCTTATGTTCTTCCAATTCTGGAATATAATTCAGAAGTTTGGGCTCCTTGGATGAAAAAAGATATATTAGCTGTTGAGCGCATTCAAAAACGATTTTGTAATAGCCTAACTCTCTGTCGTACTCTGCCTTATGAGGAACAGTGTCTAATTCTTGGTCTAAAACCTCTGTATATTAGACGTCTTGCTAAGGATCTTGTTTTTGTTTATAAAGTTGTTTATGGCTGCATTGATAGCCCGAACGAGTTATTTAACTTTGCTATAATGTCTCAGCTCCGAGGTCACCCCTTCAGAATGCACACAGAGAAATCTAACTTAGATGTCAGGAAGTATTTTATTAGTAACAGGGTGGTTCAGGCTTGGAATTCACTGCCGTATCAGGTAATAGGAGCCAGGAATGTAGACCAGTTCAGATCTAAACTGTGGGAACAGGAGAATATTTGGTCAAAGTTTGCGAGAACGTAGGTGTTTTAGGCATATTTTGTTGTTTGTTTAGTTGCTTGATTTCTGTTGTGCTTAATAGCATGTTTTTTTGTTTTTTTTTTCGTTACCCTTGTTTTGCGGCCTAGAAATTTAATTTGATTTGTTCGCAGTTTTGTTATTTGATTTTTGTTTTGTTTGCATTGTTGGAATTCGCCAGTGTAATGGTACTCTGCAGTAAACTTTTTCGTTTTTCGTTTTCAAGTTCGATCGTGTAAATTTGCCTTTAGAGTAAAAACGACCACTAATACTGATTAAAATTATTATGTATATATAACTTTTGCGCAATCATACCACTAACCCCTTGCAAATTGCAATTCAGTAATTCACATCTCATAATATTATGTAGTCTAAGCCAAGGAAGTCTCTAGGCATTCTTTGACACCAAGAGTAGCAGCAGTAGGTATGAAATTTATGCAATTTATGGGGCACACATATAGCCATCAATTAACTCACTGTCAAATATAGCAAGGCTGGTTGGCTGCGGCTGGGTTTATAATATGATAGGTGTGAAATGTCAATTGTTTCAATGGTCTTTCCTACCAGCGTCTAAATGGGCTAACTCACCACTTTCTTGAGCTAAAAACCTTGCCGCTAGTTTTTTTCCCAGCAGGTTCCTATCGTTTTTTATCATACTTGTCCGTAAAGAATGGTTCATACTCGTCCTTATGCTTGTCCCTATCGTTTTGTCCTAAAACAGTGCCAAGAAAAATTAGTGGCCAAATCAGCCAAATTTTGCAAGAGAAGTGACGGGGTCAAGTCCAGCTTGTATGCAAAAAAGTAGGCAAAATGATCTTGCCAATGCTTCACACTAGCTGACAGAAATTCGTCCTTGTCCCTGCCCCTATGTCCTTAAGGACAAGTAGGACGAACGTTCCGCTGTTTAAGCGTTTGTTTGTTTTTATTTTTGTTGACGGTGACCCTTCTTTGTGAGTTTTGTTACTTTTTCTGTTATACACTCTTTTGCCTTAGTTTATTAATAATAATAAAGTACGAACCAAGCTTAAGGGTGTCTGTTTCTTAAGCACAAAAATGGGGTCTCAGCCTGAAGGGAGGGGCTTGTTCCGACGTTCACGAGACAACTAAAAAAGCAAAAAATTCTACAATTTTTTAGTGAAAATGTACATTTTTAAATTCTATTATATTTGTCGGATTTTCACTAATTTTTCTATTTTTTATTAACTTACGCGTTAACGTTCTCCTCCTTATCTATTTTGGAGACTGTCTGTGGAAACATTCAAGGTTGTTCTACGTACTAGCTTATAGACAGTAGTTGTTGTACAACCTACTATAACTAATTATTTACACGTGCAAGTTAAGAATCAAGCGTCTATGTTCACGTGGTCTCAGTCTGGGGGGATTGTTTCGAAATTTTAACGGAAAACTTCCAGGTGTTTTGATTACTGGCCTTACAAAAACGCAAAATAATTCAATTGTTTGGGACACAAGTGAAATTTATTGCAGAATTTTGACAACAAATGTCCATATTTTTCGGCATTTCGTTAATGTTTGCAGCAAATGTTGAGTTTCATGGCGCTTGTTTATCAGCAGCAGGAGCTGGCCTTGTCCCGCTGGTTCAAATCTGAGGGGGGCTTGTCATGGAATCTCAAATCCGGGGACCTGCCAAGTGCCAACCTTGACCCCCTGTTTCCATACATGGACGTGGGGGAGGTTTGCGACGTGCCAGCCCCCCCCCCCCAGGTGGGAAGCTTACCCTCCCAAAAGTTTTGGAAGCAGCTCCCCCCCCCCAAAAAAAAATCGCTAGAATACCCACGCATGCCTGTTTCTCTGTGTTATAAACCAGCCTTAGACCATGAAAAACAAAAACTGTCATTTTCACATTTCACTTAAATATGCGTATTTTTTAAATCCTTTCCATTATGTTTATAGGAGAATAAATAGGTACTTGTAAACTTGACTTGTATCTGTCTTTGCCACATGTATGTCTATCGCACTGTATGCTTTTCAAAATCCACAACTAATTGCAGACGCCAAGCTTACACTAAAATATAAAACCTCAGACTATAACTTGAACTATAATTTGCTTGTGACAAAATGTCAAAACAAAATCGCAGTATAAAAGATCCATAATCGGAACTCTATACTATCTCAGATCAGTCTGTCAGGGTTTTATATGCTAGTGTTTCATTCTAGGTCTAACGAAAGGATATATATACCGGCCCTAAAAATTAGGAACTCGTTCAGTACACACCCAGTGAGGCATACAATACGAGGGCGAGAGGGGATGGGGGAACCCCTCGACATTGAGGGTCCGGGCGCGGGGGGGGGTCTGGAAAATTTGAACAACATTGAGTCAAAATCGCGCTTTTTCGAAACTTTTATAAAATGCTACAAAATTTTGGGTAATTTTTGTCGATCAGGGGGGAAGGGTCCCCAAAATTTGTCCTTAGTATGCAGTATATACCTCAAAATTTTGACCCCGTTACATGTATTCCGTACAGTACACACAAGACAGTTTCTAGTACCCGACCCATGAGTCTGAGACACCTAAGGGCAGGAGATAAGAGAATAAGTCCCTAGAGGCCAAAATAGGCGTTGAGATGCTTCTTTGCACTTTGACAAATCATTTTCTACCCCCCCCACCCCTTCCATCAAAATCATACTTAGTTACCCCTTGTCAGCCGTCACCAGTCGATTTGCTGGGGAGAGGGTATATATTAGGGATGGAAGTCTCGGTTTTTTTTCCGAGACCGAGACCGAGACCGAGACCACGAAACCGAGACTACCGAGACCGAGACCAAATTCCGAGACCGCCAAAACCGAGACTTTGGGTCATTTTTTGCCATTTTTTTACCTATTTGTTTGATGACTTTTTACAAGTTTTTAAGCAAAATTAGAAGACCATGATCAGACACCTTATGTATATATAACTAAGAGCTACATCACTTCAATGGTGGTTACATTCCTGGTTCGTTCCTCCTTTTGTGTGGGTGTGGGAACCTGTCATCTTAAATACTGTGAAATTTTGAACTCTGTCCCAAAACCCAAACCAGACGCAATTTGTCCTTGTTCTCGCCAGAAAATAGCAATTTTAGACACTGTTTGGTCGGATTTAGTTAAAAATCGCTCAGATTGTATTGGAATTACCAACGTTCTGCTGAAATATATACACCCAAGATAAAAAGGGTCTATGGCTCAAAAATTAGACCTGCACGCCACTGGTGGTCCCAGACTTTGATTTCAGGGGGGGGGGGCGGAGGTCTGAAGAAATTTTTTGACTTTTTATAATAGCGTTTTTCGGCTTTACGCTAATTTGTTATTGCCGCAGCCATATCAAGGGCAATGAATTGAGTCTGTTTGTAGTAAAAACCAAGGTGTACCCAGGAAAAAATGGAGAATTTTTCAATTTTTAGGTTGAATTTGGTCAACTGGAGACGTATCAGAAATTTTTTTCCGACAGGAAAATAAAACACATGATGGGAACGTCACATCAGACAGAAGACAGTGTATTACACAACTAAATGCAGCATAATATGATCGTGTAGAGATGCAAATGCAGCATAATATGCTCGTGTAGACATGCAAATGCAGCATAATGTACTCATGTATACATGTATAGGCTTTGATGAAAGATAATAACAAGGAATAGTAAGCCACAGAGTTGCAGGGGTCTGGAAGCGGCAGCCCCCAGGAAAAAATTGGGGGAAATTTTTAATTTTTAGGCCAAATTTGGTCCATTAGGGACGCATCAGAAAAATTTTCCGGTCGGACCATAAAAACCAAAGGGGGGACCCTTGTGTTGTAAAATTTCAGTCGGGAAAAATTTCAAGGGGGGCGGCCGCCCCCCCCCCCTGGGACCGCCCCTGCTGCACGCCATGACGCTCTTTCATTCTTTGCATCCGACGTGACAACTCTTAAAGTGGGCCCCCCTCAATCCCGTGGGACTAAATTTTAGTTGGGAGTGGAGTCTTCCCTTCTCATCTACCGAACTACATGTGTCACAGCATAGCTCTGAGTAGTGCGTTTAGGTGAACTTTCACAGATTTATTTTTGATTTTTTGCTAAACTCATACTACAGAATTGGAAATTACAGTAAGTATGTGAAGCCAATGCCACCAATTGGGATAAAAAAGTTGACCAGCCAAACACTAATTAATAGTACTAAAGAATAAAATATAATAATACATAATAATCACATCACATAATAATAATCACAGAGACAGACTTGAAAGATAATATGAAATAAGAAACTTAATCACAAACAAACATACATTTTTGTGTGTGTACTGCGTTTTCTGATATTCTAAACAACCACAGTAAAGTTGTTTTCGGTAAAAAATGACAGAATCTCACTGTTAGGTGTGAAATTTTGGTGAAATAAAAACTTTCCAAAAAAAATTCCTGCCAAAAATATAAACCAAAGGGGGGACCACAGGAAAATTTTTTACAGAATTGAAAAACCGAGACCGGGTACAAACCGAGACTTTTCGACTACCGAGACCGAGACCGAGACCGAGACTGGGCTAGTCTCGGGTTTTGACCGAGACCGAGACCGAGACCGAGACTGGGCTAGTCTCGGGTTTTGACCGAGACCGAGACCGAGACCGTGACCGAGACTTCCATCCCTAGTATATATAGAGGCCATAGAGGCCCCCCCCCTAAAGATTTATAGTAAAAAGTTTTTTTAAGACTCTTTTTTTAACCCAAACATCGGTTAATTTCAAAAGCCAAAGCTAGACCATATAATTGCCTAGTTCACATATATATTATATTCTTCAGAATACTCAAAAGTATATGTAATTATTATTAGCATTTCACAGACCAACAAGCTTATAGGTGATACTTAGCCAAGCGAAACACCTTCAAAACCCTCTTCAGCCGATAGTGTCCTATTGTATTCGGCACTGTTTTGACATTTACTGTTTCTCACATCTCCTGACAATCCCTACAAATACGTAAGTTGTGTGAGAACTTTCAATAGTTAAGTATAATTCTTCTTCTGTACATTCGAATCTAATGTGTAATCTATTCTGTATGTCATTTCTTCTTTGATTGTAGGTAGACCAAGCATACAGTTTATTCTTTTACTGAATCAACGAACTAGAATTGTATTACTTTATAGTCTAGGAACAGACATAGGAATTCGCAGGTTGAAACGAAAAAATCAAGGGCGTGTAAAGCCAGGGGGGGATGGTGACGGAAAAAGTTTGCCCACTGAATTTTTACATAAAGGTCCCCCCTTGGCTTTTTATTTCCCGGCCAAAATTTTCTATATATAAGTCTCCAATTGACACAATATGGCTTAAAAATAAAAAATTCTCGAAATCTTTTCCTGGGGGATGCCGTCTCCAGACCCTTGCAGTTGCAACTTGTGGTTTGCTATTCTTGCTGCATTTACAATTTGCATGTCTACACGAGTACATTATGCTGCAATTAGGTGTAATACACTGTCTGATGTGACGCTCCTATCGTTTGTTTTAATTTTTCTGTCTTGAAAAATTTCTGATACGTCTCCAGTTAACCAAATTCGGTCTAAAAATTGAAAAAGCTCCAACTTTTTTTCAGGGCTGCTGCTCCCAGACCTTTGCAGCCTGCAACTTTGTGGTTTAGTGAGCTTGCGTTTGTAGAGCGAATTTAAGTGTTCAAATTGCTAAAAAGTGCATTTCAACTCACTACAAAATTCTAAAAGTCAATCCCCGCAAAATTTTTTCTGGGTACTCCACCAAGATCATTGCTTCAATTTTATCAAAATCTCTTTCCTAAGTTTTCAGCACATTAAAAGCATTCCACATGTACGCTTAACAATAGCGCTACGGGGGGCAACAGGGGAAATTTCGTCCATTCCTTGAAATATTTATTTTACATTTACACAAACGTTGCATTTTTGGCCGCCCCCCCCCCCTAAACATCTGTAACCTTAGCTGGCGTAGACCAAGCAAGTTGAATTGAATCAACTGCTGACCAACCCGAATCCTAAACTATTAGCGGATCAAAAAGATTACCCCCCACTTGACAAAAAAATTGTATATAAGGGTCCACCTGTTGATTATATATGTGGCCAAAAAATTGTTTGCTGTAGAAAAAAAACTAAAAAAACCGCAGACAGAGTTTTATTTTCTCAACTACCCAGGTTATTAATGAATCAAGTATATATATAAATTACGAAACTAAATCTAGAAAAATTATTTAATCTTAATCTTAAATTATTTATAATAAATTTGCAAATTAATATGCATCTACATCTACAAAAAACTAAGTTATTACGTGACTCATAGAGATATCTGATATAGGCTTGCTAATCCATGCTAAATCGGTTTTCTGGGTCACGTCTGGCGATAACCAAGTATAAAACCTAAAAAAGAAATTTACGATCTGCTCAGCGATCAGAAATTTTTCTCACTGAAATTGAAATTTTGCTCACGATTTTTTGAGAAAAACCCTGGTAAGTAGTCGCGAAACTTACGACATCTGTTACGCTTCAGGGTTTAGTAAATATCAGGCTTCAGCGAAGTAATTTACTCCATACCTAATATATTCAACTAATTTAACCCCTAATTAATCCACCAAGTAACATAATCCATATCTACTGAATTCATTGCAATCCGCACATTATAATCAACTTAATCAATTTACTCCCTACTTAATCCACTCGACTACTAAGTTAATCCCTACTTAATCCCCATAATCCCCTACTTAATCCCACTAATTTCCTGTTTCAGGAACCGCCCCAGCACCATGACCAAACCATCATTGCTGTCGCTTCTCTCCCTAGTTTTGACCCTACTGCTGGCTCAACTCTCTACCCCCCTGGTCAGTGCCAAAGCCCTCAGGGGGGGTCCGCCCCACCCGCCCCCCATCCGCCACCCCAGCCCCCCCTATTTTGAGCCCTACATCCCGCTCTCCAAGCACCCTCTGTCGTCGCTGAAACGCGCTGTCAATAATGACCACCTGGCCGCCGTGCTGAAATACTGCATACTCTTTGGATGTGATACCTGACCCGATTGGCTAATTAGTAATTAATTAATTGACTAATTATTACTTAATTAGTTGCGGATTAAAGTGGTGATGAAATTAATCCTCATCGATATATGAAATTTATACTACATAATGGAAATTGTAATATTATTGATATTCTTAATTAAAAAATAATGAGTAATGATGCTTGTTTATTGGTGCCATAGGACTACTCAACTACACTGAAACCGCATGCACATGCACATTGCACAGCATAGGGGTTTCTCATTTGTAATACAAAATCAAAAATCGCCAGTAGGCTACAACGGGTTGCCGACCGGTAAGGGACCCTCTATTCTAGGCAGAGGACCCCCTATTCTAGGCAGAGGACCCTCTATTCGAAGCAGAGGACCCTCTATTCTAGGAAGAGGAGGCCCCTCTATTTTAAGCAAAAAACCCTCTGAAGGCAGAGAACCTAGTGTTCTAGACAGAAAATCATCCATTCTCGGTAAGGACACTTTAGTCTAGGCAGAAGACCATCTATTCTAGCCGGAGGAGGACCCTCTATTATAAGCAGACGACCCACTATTCTGGGTAAAGGACCCTCTATTCTAGGCAGAGAACCTTTTACCCTAGGCAGTGGAGCCTCTATTCTATGCAGAGGACCCTCTATTGTAGTCAGTGGGGACCCTCTATTCGTGTTCAGCAGCTCAAATTACGTCTAGAAACATGAAAATCTCAATTTCAAAAATTCGACCCCTAAGGACCCCCTAGGGGGGGTAACCTGAGGCGGGTCCAGGATGGTGCTAGGCAGAACTGGACCTAGGATTCGTCTTCATGGGCTCCAATTACCCCTAAAAACACCAAAATCCCAATTTCGAAAATTGGACCCCTTAGGACCCCTTAGAAGGGGGGTACCCTGTGGACCTCAGATTCGTGTTCAGGGGCCCCAATTACCCCTAAAAACATCAAAAATAAAATCTCAATTTCGAAAATTTGACCCCTGAGGACCCCCTACAGGGGGGTACCCTGAGGGGATCATAGAGGGGTCCAGGGGGGTCCTGGGTAACAATAACCCCAGTCGTGTTCAGGGATCAAAACTACCCCTAGAGACGAGTTCTTGTCAAAATCCTTTAAAAAAATTTTCAAGTTCACAAGGGTCCCCCCGTGTGTTTCATCTTTTTAGGGGGTCACATGACCCACCCCCCCGTGGGGTTAGGGGGTCACCAAGGTGGGGGGCACAACTACTCATAGGGGGGTCCCCCACCAATGTTTGGGACCAATCCCCCCAGTAACTCCAGAGAAAAACGAGTAACAAACCCAACTAGGCGCCTGCTATAACTATAGGTATAGCTATTTTACTGCACTATCTAGTGTATTTACGACGCATTCTGCAACTGAACAAGCACACAGCTTGCTGCAAAAGAAACATAGCAAGAGTTTTACAGTAGTTTGTCATATTTGACAAAAAAACTGTTGCGAGCTCATTTTTTTCCAACTTAAGGGGGCGCTTCGGGAATCAAGGATTTGGGCCGTATTTTTTATAAACAGCTAAAATGACCTATCATTCTTGAAGGAAAGTTGCCCAAAATACCATTTCTGATGTTTTGACGTGCATATCTCCATAGCAAAAAATTTGAAAAAAATGGACAATTTACTGATTTTATTCTACTTTTACACAAATTCAGCAAGTAAGCCAGTGCATCAACGCTTTTTGAGGTTTTGCAAACAGACGATACGTAAATTTTATTAGTCGTAATGAAAAATTAAAACAATTTTATTGCGTTTTGTTACACAAGAAACCATTTTCAGAAGCAGCAGACTTAAATATAGGCTGTGTGAATACAAAACCAATATTTCGGCATTCGATTATAAAATGCTGGTTCGATATTTTTCTACAAAATTTTGCACAATTATAGTCTTAGGCTCTGCGCAATTGAACAATTTTTTAGTTTTTTAAAATAAAGCTTAGAAATTTTTTTATATGAATTTTATTGCTCAGAGTTCGACTTCGAAAACACATACTGACATTTTTTATCCAAACCTGACATAAATGTTAAAAACCAAAATAATGTTCAACTAGAGAAGCACATAAGCTACATTTTTGGTATATAATTTGTGACTATACGCAAAGTATAAGCAGAGTTATCGTTTGCCGAAAATCCACTCACGTTTGGTGCTCTGGGAGTCACGTGACATGATCACGTGATTTGAAATTTTGCCTCCCTCCAGTGTTCTTTTGTGCCATAGTACATATATGTATAGTAAATTTTGACATTTGCCAATTTTTTTGCCAATTTTCGATGTAACCCCGATTCCTGGAGCGCCCCCTTAAATCAATTCTCACCAAACAGCAAAATTCTATTTTATAGAAGACTGACGACCCGTGGAGCAAGCCGCAAAAATTCCATTCCACTTTGCTAAAGCAAAGAGCTGGATTTGAATCATACCCGAATACAACGGGATAAAAGCTCAACAGTTGTTGCAAGTTTTTTTCCAGAAACAGCTGGTAAATTTCATTTGATGATTTGTTAATTTTCACGGAAAAATATTTGAAAAGGTAGCGAACACATACTAACAGAATACTTGTGCACACTGCATTTTAAAACATATTTATGAAAAAATGTATGAGGAGCACTGTTTGGCATTATTTTCCGTCCAGCTGTTTCGCCAAGCTTATTTTTTATGTACGGTTGTAAAAATAGGTAAATTGTATGTAGGTAAAATGGCTCGGCTTACTTATATATTTTTACCTGCAGTGTAATTTTGTAATCTCATTTTTGTGCAAAATGTGTTTTTTAAAAACCATTCAAACTACATAACAATGACTTTTCTGAGCAGTGTTTTTTTTCGTCAAAAATTTTGCGTCGTCTGACGCACATGCCCAAATTTTTTTGCGTCATTTTGAAAAAAAGTGCGCAGAGCGGTTATAATGGTATCTAGGCGTGTGTTTTAGGTTAAAATCACTTTATTATGGCACTGGCCGTCCCCAATTACGATTTTGGAACTTTAAAAAATTTTTTGAAAAAATTTTTAACTCTATTTTCAAGCGATGGCGTGTATATACCTGGAAAAAAACCTCGGGGGAAATTTTTTTGATTTTTTGTAATGGGTTTAAATGCATTTCTTCAATATTCACATAGAAATGGAAATTTAAAAATAAAAATTCAAAATGGAACCACGATGCCACAAGTCGCAGGAGTCTGGAGGAGGCAGCCCCCAGGAAAAATTTGGGAAACTTTTTATTTTTAGGCCAGATTTGATCAGTTGGAGACGTATCGGAAATTTTGTTCGACCGGGCAATAAAAACAAAAGGGAGGACCCTTGTGTAAAAATTCACTGTGAAAAAATTTCGGGGGAGGGGGAATGCCGCCCATCTTTCCTTCCCTGGGTTGTGAATTCCCTGAATTTAAAAGTGTGCGAAAGCTGAGTTTAACTTATAAATTGTGGGAGCTGGGACCTTAAATAACTATGCATTTAGCCGTGGTGTCTCGGCATCTAAAAATTATTCAATATGCACGCTTTACAGTGCGGTCCCAAATAGAACTTAAATATCACGTCAATGTCGGTACTTTGCTGGGAAGCTAAGCATAGTTTTGAATTTTAGCATGCTGAAAAACACTATATACAAGGATGCAGCTTTGCTTAAAAAAGTACAAAACGGGCACTGCAGTAGTTGCAGGGGTCTGGGGGCGGCAGCCCCCAGAAGCCAAGTATATATCTGGTGTTTCGGGACTAAACTCAGTTCCCCTGAAGACGGCATCAATACGCCACATTTGGGTGGCATGAACTGCACTGTAAACACGCAGCTTTTCAGCAGATATACATAATAGAATTCTCCTATTCCAAACTTAGATACTAGCGCGGCAATCGTCTTATACCGATTGGCATTAATTGATGCGTTTAAGAAACTTGTGAGCATGCTTCGACACTTTTTTTCGAATCATAATCTTAATCATAACTAATCATAATATGTTGTAAACTGTCATTGAAACAAATTGTAGCTTGAAACGCTAGATACATGGAAAAATTTTACAAATTTGACGATTTTGACGCAATTTTGGAAAATTTTTCAAAAATTTCGCGATGAAAATGCTATTTTCGGCACTTTTTCGCCAAATCGGCTATGACATCGGTCAGCCTGAGCCGAAAAAAAGTGCGTCACAGGACGCACATGGCCAAAAAAAGGTGCGAAATTTCAGAAAAACAGTGCGGCGTTTCATTGTTTCAAAAACACTGTTTCTGAGTAGTATAAGAGCCGCTAAAAATGTACATACAGTTTTCCAAAGTTCTCAAAAAACACACAAAAAATCCAATTTTTGAGCCATAAATTAACCGTAAAAGTTTGAATCAATTTCAAAATTAGCTCAAATATTGCTGTCTACATTTTTGCAATGTCCATGTCAAATTTAATTATGTTCGATCAAATCAAGTATAATTTTATATTTTGCAAAAACTTTACGTACCTACCACCTTAAAAGCTAAGAGCTGGATTCAATTCATACCTAAATCCAACGGGTTAAAACTTGTCAATTAGTTTTTCTTCGGAAACAGTTTGTATAATTCACTTCGAGACTTGTGGACCAGTCGCATTTGAAACTACCTAAGAGCTGGATTTGACTTATACCCAAGTGATATATACGGCTTAAAGCTGACAATGAAATCAACTAAGGAAGAGACGCATTTATCAAACACACTCGTGTTCACGTAGATCCACACAATCACACTGAACAAAACACACACAATCGCACACACAACTTTCACCAAGCTAAACGTTTATTGTTGCAGAGAAGCCTGCTGCAAAAGTCATCCACAGGCATGATCATATAATTAGACATACACACACGCACACACACCTATTGTTAATTTCATCACACAGCCTTACGTTTCGATCCAGGGCCATCATAAGAACCTGTTGCGGTGTGCCGCAACAGGAAAAATACCGCTTTTTCATGCCTAAGTAATACCCAACTGATTTCGCTAAAATTTGTCGCGCACGTAACAGCCGTTTCTCAAACAAGTAAAACACGTGAATTTAGAATTCAATCACTCAAATAATTTTTAGTTTTGGTCATTCTTATTTGTAAAGCCCGGTTCATACTAGTCCTTGTCCTCATACATTTACACGGGGTCTCGGTCTGGAGGGGGGGGGGTTGTCCCGGATTTTTCGAGACTTTCGGGGGGTTGTCCCGATGTTTCGGGGCTTCAACTGACAAAAACGTAAGAATTTCCAACTTTTGCCTAAATTCGGCTATTTTTAACGATTCTTTCGTTTTTTACTCATTTTTGAAGCATTTTACAGCGATCTGGGGCGACTTTTTGAGTTTTTGGCCAACTTTTTTCAGCGCCAAGCAGGGGGGGGCTTGTCCCGGAATCTCAAATTTGGGGGGATCGCCCCCCCCCCAGACCCCCCCATGTACATCTATGCTTGTCGTTGTGTCTACCGTTTTGTCCCTAAGCTTTTGCAAAAAACTGCACAGCCAAACAATCCAAATAAGTTTTTGCATAAAGAAACTTTAGCTCACTTGCAGACCATAATTAGTTCAAACGTATTTGCTAATGTTACACCAGCAACTGACCGAATTTTGTCGTTGCCCTTGTCCCTGTGTCTTCAAGACAAAGTATAAACCTGGCTGCAATGTTTGAAGTTCAAAGTTCCTGTTCTAGAACCTTAAACAAACCTTAAAACCAAAAACCCTTACAGAAAAATAATTGACGAAATTACTTTCAACGCTGACTCGTATTAGCTGTAATTTCAAAAAAATGACAAAAAATTGATGCGCTACTTACATATTTTAGTGGTATGGCTTCTCCTACTAGTTGCTGTACTCTTGATAGTCAAAATCTATTCTTTTCGTAACGAAATCACATGTTTCCTTTTCTCAAGTGGTGAAACTATATTTTGTCAGACTTTAAATTTAATTAAATACTTAAACATAAGGATTCACACAAGTAAATGCAGGTCATAAGACTGACTCGTTCTACGAGGTTTTATAACCTTTAGCGTTTAGGTAATTTTATGCTGAGCGCTGAGCTATTCAAATAAATTAATATAGTTAATCTAATAATTAACACAATTTACAGAAACCCAATTAAAAGCAAAAAAACAAAGTAGCTAACTGAAACATGCCAGAATATTACGTATTTGGAATAGTATCGGCAAATTAGCTAATACTAAATTACTACTAGTTAACTAGCTACAATATACTACGTTATTACCAAAAAACTATTAGTCTAATCCTATCCAATAAATTTAAATCCATTTCAAAAAACTCCCCCCCCCCCCCAAAAAAAACACTGACTCTTAGACCAACCCTGTGCCGTGTGCATTGTTTGTCTTTGCAGGCTGACACTGTCCGCGTGGTGGTGTGGTGGGGCGGGGGCATTCGGAGGGGGGCCCATAGGGGAGGGCAAGACGGTGCGCAATAAGGGGGGCTGGGTGGGTGTGGGAACGCGAGGGGGCAGATTGCTGAAAACAAGGCGGAAATATTGTTACATAATTGTTACAAATTAATTATGAAAATAAAAAAATGTAAAACAAAAAATACATATAAAAATTAGGGGGCAATTTTTGAGACGAGTGACAAAAGACTTGACTGATTTTATTTCGGTAATAGCTAAGGGCAGATTCTTGAAGTAGATTAACCAGATTGGATTAAGACTAAATCTGCCATTCACTCATTACGTCTTTTATTTACCAAATAAGTATAAATAATTACTTAATTCCTGATATTTTGAAAAAACACAACATCTATAATTAATCATCAACTTAAGGTGGCGCTCTTGAAATGTGACTTTTTAAAAACGGTAGTCTGCAACCAATTTTAGATTGACAATCTGGCAAGCTGGTGTTAAAATATGTAGAAATATTGCGCTAGCTCACAAAAAAATTATACCACACTCAAAAAACACCACAAAATTTTTAAGTATGTTCCAATAAAACACAGCTGCTGGTGTTTTTCAGCCTTTCAAATTCAGTACATACGTGTAAATGCACTGGCTTGTGAAAGCATTTCCGTGAAAATCTATTTTTCTTGCTGAAATTTGCTCAAAAATGTTCAAAAATTTTTTAATGTGATATGTACATCAAATTGAAGGAAAATCACTTCAGAACAAGTTTTGTTCTTACGATGCATGTTTTTTTGCGCGTTTTCAAAATAATGGCCAAAACCCACATTTCAGGAGTGTCACCTTAACTGGATATTCTGCCATTAATTAGGCTTTTTTTGTACAATTATTATGCCATGAAAGGCCGCACACCGTTGTAAACTTAAAAAATCCGCCATGGCCACAGACAATAAGTCCAACATTGGTTAACAAAAAAATCCGCTTACACACTTGTAAAAATAAGTCACAAAAAAGGCTGAAGTCGGAAAATAATGACAGAAGCAATGTAAATTCAGCACAAACCGTAAATCACTTTATGACCACTGTTCATACGCCTATCCGAATCACAAAGATCACATTAAATTATCAACAAATCAGACTGCTAGCTAAAACTTTAAATAGTGGTATTTAAACTACTACTGAAACTAAGCTACTAAAGCCTGCTACTTAATGTGGTGGTTCCATAATCGCAGTGACAATGACATTTTCACACTGATCTACGGGTAGTAAAGAGATTAGAATTTTCGTAAACTACACCATAAAACACCCTGAACAATTTCTATTTGATGTAAAATTCCATTGTTAAGACTACACGTTTCCGTACTGAACTGTAAGCCAATGGCGTAGCTAGTGTTGGGATTTTATCGATGATCAAAACAGGATAGCAGTCAGTTTGGAGTTTTGTTTGGAAAAATTGCAGCCATTCTATTCCAACTTTACTGAATGCTTCTAAAGAGATCTGAAAATCATGTAAAAAAAACTGCGATTCTAGAACTACCACCTGAAGCCAACACCAAAACAAAGCTTACCCCACACCAGGCAGATCCATGGGAATGAGACGCGTGGGGGGCGAGCCGGGTCCGGGCGTAGGGGGGGTTTGGTATTGCGGTGTCCCTGGACCCCCCGGTCCCGGAGAAGCGGCCGGAGGAACTATCGAGCCCCCTGCCGACCCACTAGCTGTCGACTTGCGCTCATTACGGTGATGCAAACTGTGCGCGTGATAGCGGTAGCTGAAATGAAAAGAAATACTGTCATCTTTTTCATTAAAGGGACCAGGATCCACATTTAGTTACCCCACTTTCATTCTAAACATTGACCCTTTAATATGACAGAGACAGGAATGGTATTGGTATAAACTGAAGGCATTCAAATAAGTCAGCAGCTTAAAATTTAGTCCCATTCCATTTCTATGCTGCCCCCGGATTAAAATGCCAGTTGGCCTAAACTTAGTCCGATTCCGATTGAAAAATTTGCGCTACTAAACTGTAGTCAAATAAAGCAGTTGTCAATAAATTAGTTTGGTCCGACAAATAAAATAATGGATTCCAAATTACATCCATATGTCTGTTCAGCCAGCAAATAAAAAATTATCACTCCACTAAGAGTGTATAAAATCAAAAGCATTTCGTAATTGTGTCGGCTGAACGGACACACGGCTGTAAGTATGAATGGACTCTAATCACACCCCCACCTAGCGAGTTCTTTTGCAGAATGTGCGAAGGTGCAGGCATCGCCACGGGGACACACGCCAGACTCCAGAATGTCTCGACACATTGTCGTCTTGTATCGCCCGCTGCTGTACACGTCGTGACTGCTGCCATGGTTGTTTCTACAATCATGGCACACAATTAATATACATCCGAACCAGAGATGCACGGGGAGAATCGGCGAGGAGGGGTTGCCCAACCCCTGGCGGAAGGGGGGGGGTGGTTCCTAGTTTTGGCCATTTTTTGGCGACAGCCGAAAATTTTTCACAATTTTACAATTTTCAACTCATTTTCGGGGTACTGTTTCGGCTGTCGCGAAAAATTTTTGCAATTTTTCAATTTTTTACGCATTTTTGGGGTACTTTTTTGGCCATCATAGGTGGGGGTGGGGGGTCGAAGGGGGAGAAGGGTGCCGGATGTCTGAGGGGGTGTGGATACCCCCCCTACCCTCCCCCCTATGTCCATCTATGATCCGAACAAATTTTGGAAACCAAAAATACCCTACATTTTTAAATACTTCAAAAAATGTAGCAATTTTTGCACGCTTTTGATCAGCTTTTCGGTATTCGTTCCAACCGCTAACCTGTCCTCGATTATTAGATGCAAGACACAAACAAATCTACACCAAGTTTGCACGATTTAATTTTTTTGATAGATTGAAAAGAAAGATAGTGGTTTGGCGCATCTTAGTAAAAACCTATATACCTACTCTGTACTAAGCATTACGATATGCATCAACACTCGATGCACAAGCAGGCGAGTCAATTTTTCATTTACACCTTTTTGAACATTCAATTTTAAATAACGATTTACTTATTGATGCGACAAACAAAGTAAAGTTACTGTTAATAGCAAAGCGCAAGGACGGACCTCAAAAACTCAATAATATGGTCGCCTTGTGAAAAGTTTCAAACACAAAAATTTCGGAGTGTAGCCAACTTCCCGCTCCCCTGTTGGCTAAGCCGCTAGCCGTACGGAACGAACGAACGGCAGTAACTGTAAGTATAATATAAGGAGTTCCTACCTAGCCCAACGCCGAGAGCAATATCGCACTTGTCCTTCCAAAACTTCCGCCGTCGAGCGCAATATTTTCAGCGTCTCCTCCCACGAAATCACACCAGATCCGGTCGATAAGTCTGAAATATATTTTTTTTAAAACTGGATAGAAAGTTCCAGCACTCCAATTTAAATTTAACAAAAAACTTTAAGATCCTGCAGTTTTCTCAATTTGTACATTTTGAATTTTTAATTTTCTCAACTTTTTTTAATATTCTAACTTTACAGTGAACATTAAGTATTAAAACTTAATCAGCTGATTATTTTACCTTTTAACATAAATTTAACTTGTTAATTCATTAAATTAATAGTTAAACAGCCTTTAAAATTAAATTTAATTTACAAATTTTAATGTTGAACTCTTGAAATTTTGCAAATTTTCAAAATTAATATTAAAATTACCCGTGAATGGATCAGAATCGGGTCAAGGTTTCCAAATTACTAAGGGCCGAAAAATTTTCAGGATCTCCGCATCGTTGCAAGCCAATCAGCAATTCCTGGATACTTTGCGAAAAAGAGGCCGGATTTTGCAGCTGAAAAAATAGTAAAAAAGACATTCAAATTTTCAGCCAATATTT
>JASANF010008183.1:0-20338 GCA_030248245.1 Trissonchulus sp. WLG1_4 | reverse complement strand
CATTACCCCCTTAACTCAACTACTTTTTGTATGTACTTAACATTAGGATTAGAAAAGCGTAGGACTTTTTTAATTTACCTGTTTGAGCAGGTTATGTTTGACCTGTGAACTAGAAATTTGGTGAGCTGGTAGCTAACATGCTAAGCTAGCCCATATTTGAAACTCGTAATAATCAGCACACCAAGTTTCGGTACGAATATTTGAAATGTGAACTTTGACCTCATATTTAGTTTCATACTAGTCAAAATTATTTTTTAGTTGAGCACAATAAACTACCTACTATTCTTCACCGTACCAGAGAAATTCGGCTTATTTTCACTTATTACTTGGTAGTTATTCATCAACGAATTTGCCTTTTACTTTCACCAAATTTACACAGAAAATTAGTTCACTTTAAGACTGACATGTGGTCTATCAACGAGCAAATATTGGTGCAGTGTGCAGATAGCTATTACCAAATTAGCTGAAATCGGTCACTGAAAAGTAGCAAATTTTTTACAATTATACCTTTTATGGCATGTATCTTCTTGTCAGATTCGTTTTCTTTTTGAGCACAATAACGTACCTGTTATTCTTTAGCTTTGCAAAAAACTTTTAGCTTCTTGTCAAGTCTTGGTGCATTCTTATTCACCAAAACATTCGTTTTTACAAAGAACCAGAACGTTGTGTTTTCTTATTCAATTGTGCTGAAAACACGTAGGGTGGATTTCACAAAGGTGGTTTTACTAAACCATGGTTTTACGTACGTTTTTACATGATTTGCACATAATTTCGTTACGAAATATCTCCCGACTCGTTACGAATTTCGTAGATTTGCTAAAACCATGGTTTTAGCTCAGCTGAAATTTCAGCAAAACAGAGACCTGCTGTGCTGCAGGTTTCAAATTTCAACTGCGCTAAAACCCTGATTTAAGAAAAGCTACGAAATTCGTAGCGAATCAGGCGATATTTCGTAATGAAATTGTGTGCAAATCATATAAAAACGTACGTAAAACCATGGTTTAGTAAAACCACCTTTGTGAAATCCACCCGTACATTCCAAGATTGACTTATGATCTACAAACATGCCAAAATCGTGCAAATAGCTTTTTCCAATAAAAAGTTATCAACAGTCAAAGATTAACTATGCACTTTATTATGTATTTTAACTTCGGCAATATTGGAGGCCTTACAATATATACGCGCGGCGTGGTATACGGTAGAGCAGCAGCCTGGTGTTCTGATGGTAACATTGCCAGGAGCCACCCATTTCGGACGGAATACCGAACCCAACATTCAGGAGTAATACACTAGTAATACATATGAGACAGAGAAGGAAGGCGCGAGAGCGAGATATCTCTGAGCAAACAATAACCAGTCAAAATAATGAGTTACAATTTACGATTGCTGTTGGATTAAGTTTCAGGTACTTAAATTTTAAATATAGAAATCTAAAAACTTCGAGCTACAGAGGACGCCCGAAGAAACAACAGGAATCCAACTCTTGGCCACAATTCAACATAAATCGGAGACCTCTGTAAGTTTGTTTATAACATTTTATGCGTTAGTAATGTCATAAATACTAGTTAACGGTAAAAAATATATTGCTGACACAGTGACACAAACCATCTATAATCTTGACCATACATTAACATGGGGGTCCAATCTGGGGGGGTCCTGTACCGACATTTTGACTACCCTTGTACTAAGTCAGACAAAAAGTGACCTTGTTTGGCGAAAAATTCCGATTTTTAAAAAAATGTGGCCAAAATACCTATTTTTGGCGCAAAAATTAACTAAATTAATTAAATTAATTAATTTTTGAAAATTTTGACCAAAATTCAGGTAAAAATTGCATAAATTTGACTGAAATGCCCACAATTAATAGCAAATTTTATACAAATTTTGCTTGCCCTTGTGCCTTGGATCTAATTTTGCTTGCCCTTGTACCGAAATCAAAAATTTTGGGGGGGTCCCGGACCCCCCCCCCCCAGACCCCCCGTGTTAAACTGTGATCTTGACCAGTGCATCATTACCCTTCCAGGTCACCATTTTGCTCATAACCATTACCAAGGGCGGACGGTGGGGGGGATATAGGGGATATATCCCCCCCCTTTCGCCAGGAGCAAAAGAAAATTTTTTGGAGCAGCATACCAAAAATGGCCGTAAATTGATGAAATTTGGCCTCAAAATCGAAAAATTTCCCCAATTTTTTTCTGGGGGCTGCCGCCCCCAGACCCCTGCGGCTCTGTGGATTACTATTCCTTCTTATTATCTTTTGTCATCAAAGCCTATATATACATGCATGCCTAACCAAGGTTCAACATTACATTACATCATGCTGTATCCACTTGTGTAATACACTACTCTCTCTCTGGTGTGAGGTTGTTGTTGTTGTTGTTGTTGTTGTTCAGCCAGCGTCACATGGGAAAAGAAATCCCTGAGGTACGCGACTGCCTCAGTGGGTTGGGTGGCCAGGACGGACATCGGGAGACTGATGGATCGGAATATGTTAAGGCGGTGGCGGTCGAACGCATGCCATGATGTAGCAAATGTCCTGGTGTGAGGTCTCCTACTCTGGTGTGAGGTTCGCATCTTTTATGTTAACTTCCCTATCGAAAAAATTTAATATGTCCTCAGTTAACTAAATTCGGCCTAAAAACGGAAAATTTTCCAGAGGGCTGCCGGCTTCACCCCCTGCAACTGTACGGCTTTGTTTAACATATTAAAAACTTTCCATTTAATTAAATTTTCCTTAATTGCTGTCATTATTCAAATCGTGTTGTACCCGCAAATTGTTAACAGATTTTGTATTTTAAAGAGTGAACAACCAATATTATCATCAGCTTCGCGACTTGGGCATATGTATGTCTATGTTTGTTTATGTTGCTGAGCTCATATTTTTTCTTGAATTCGCACTGATTGGGGTAAAAATTTTCAAATCATTTCGCAAAATTGCGAAACAATATGACGCAGTAGGGGTGAATTCGTGAAGTCCAGTCGTTGGTTCCTGTGGCTTGCCCAAAAAAATTTCCGATACGTCTCCAGTTGTCCAATTTAGCATAAAAATCAAAAAATTTTCGATTTTATTTCCTGGGGGCTGCCACCTCCACACCCCTGCATTTCTGTGGCTTACTATTCTTTGTTACTATATTTCATGAAAGCCTATGTATGTCTACGCGAGTATATTTTACTGCATTTAGATGTCTAGTACACTGTCTAGTGTCTGATGTGACGTTCCCACCTTTGTTTTAATTTTCCTGTCGGAAAAATTTCTGATACGTTTCCAGTTGACCAAATTCGGCCTAAAATTTACATAAGTCTCCAATTTATTCTGGGGGCTGCCGCCCCCAGACCCCTGCAACTTTATGATTTAGTGATGTTGCATTTTTAAGGCATTTTGTAAGACGTGTTAAACTTACTAAAGTGTGCATTTCAACCCATTACGAAAAATCAAAGTCATCCCCCCCTGCCACAGAATTTTTTCTATGTACAATGTACACCACTGTCTCTCGAAGACGCAGCAGTGCAGCACATGTATATAGTAACACAGCTTAAGAATGTAGTAAAAAGGTCAACTAAGGTAAAAAAAGTTTATGCCGTATCCGCCCCCTTTTCGGAGGTCACGGTCCGCCCCTGACCATTACCATATGAATTTCCTTCAAAAATCTATATAGAAAGTTAATCGGGGCTCGTAGCTTTAATATATTTGCTTTTCTTGTTTCAGAATATTATTCCATCGCTCTCGCCGAGGGCACCATCTGGTTGTTCCTGGTTGTATTCAACAATTGAGTAATCAATTAGTACAGACTAGATGGTGTCTAAGATGTGACAGCTTTATGCGAGAACATTACTCTTTATTTGAACATTGTGATACCGAGTTGTTAACCTTTGACGGTTAATAAGTTTGGTTTGGTAAAAGCTGCTCATACGATTTTACCATAGTGCCGGATTCACAGCAGTATCCGGGAGATAATACCGGCATATGGGTGCATTACAATGAGGCGCTTAATTCAGGGCTGGTTTTGCTTATAAGCGTTCGGGACCAAACTTCAGGGCCGGATTAGGCTCGATTCATACTTCTACACGGACATTCGGACATACGGGCAAACGGACGAACGGACATCCGGACAAAATGAACGGCAGAACGGCCGTTTGATTCATACTTTCGTGCGTTCAGCCGTATGCCCGTTTGCCCTTCAGCCGTATGTCCGTTCATCCGTATAAAACGGCACAATTTCACGTTGTCCGTATGTCCGGCAAAGTTAAATTCAGTTCAACTCTGCCCGAAATTGTAGGACATACGGACAAACGGACATACGGCTCAAAAGTATGAATCGCACCTTTGTCCGTATGCCCGTACATCCGTATGTCCGTACGTCCCAATGTCCGTTTGCCCTAAAAAGTATGAATTGAATAAACGGACAAAACTTTCTTTGTCCGTATGCCCTATGTCCGTTTGTCCGTATGCCCTATTGAAGTATGAATCGACCCTAAAGGATATAATCCCAGATTCAGGAGATAGCTCTGGATAAGGGCCATTCAGGCCCGATAATCCCGGATTAAGGTAGCGCGGGGGCAGAAATCAGGGCCGGATAATCTCGATTTATAAGCGTTTGGGACCAAAAAATAGGGCCGGCCCTGAATTCGGGGCCGCTCTCGGTCCCGAACCGGGGGCGAGTAGTATATACTCTACACTAGGTATAGAGAGGACGGGGAGGGAGAGGGGAATAAGTGTGTAAATAAGTGGTCAACTCTTAACTAAATATTATTTGTGAAACGGTTAATTTTTGTGTACTGTTTTTTTTGTGTACTTTTGTATTTGTGAAAAAAATGCTCCGTTTCAGAAATGCAAAACAAAGGCGACCTGGACGCCTACTACCGTGTCGATGCAGAATGGCGAAAAGCTAAGCTGAAGACCAAACAACTAAGAATTCAAAGAGCGGACGAGTTGAAACGTCTGCAACGAGCACGAACATGGCCACGGCTGCGCTCAGTAGCCAAACGGGTGTCTAGGCCGCTGCCTATGGAGGTGGCAGAAAGACATGTGGAGTCTAACCCTAAACACAGCTCGCATTCTAGCGAGGACTCAGACTCGGACGGCTCTGAGTCATCGGATCTCCCGCCATACATGTCTGGGAGACGGGATGTACGAGAGAGGATCTTATCCACGCCCGTTAAAAATCCAGGCCACAACTCTGGCTATAAAGAAACTAAACGCGTTGAAACTAGCTGTGGAGGAGTGTTTCTTAAAAACCCCCCAAAACTACCGGAAAATTTGAAAAAAACAGTTCGAAGGGACGCGAACGCGTACCGCGACTTATTGAGAAAAAAATTTTACTCGTTAGCCCCCTTTGGTACCGCAGTGCCACCTAGCAACCAAGACGCCCTAACTTACATACAAGAGTGTGCGACTACGTACTGCGTTGTGTGTGAGGGGCTGGAAGACGCTAAGGCTACTGTAGAAAACATGAGTGACTACTTAAAGAAGCTAGTCCTTTCGATACAGAAAGAAATTATTAAAAAGCACGGTCTGTAAAAGACGCAAGTGAGAAATTGAAGGAAACACGTTATCATTACAACTTAATTATTGCTAGGCTGTCGCTATTTAGCCCTCATGAACATTGTGCTACTATGTTATTGCTTTACAGAGCATGAGTGCAACGACCATCGGCTGCCAAACACTTCTACGCGAACGCTACTCCGCCATAGCCCCTTTATATGCCATGTTTGGACGGTCGGCCATGGCTAGCTACGATGAACTGGCAGATTTCGTCAGCTTCATGGACGAAATGGAGACGAACGAAAATGGGGACGCGGTCTACAGGTGTTGCCCCCACCATCTATCCTCTACCCACCCAATCTGCCTTCTAGGCACGACCCTCGCTGTACCAGAGTCGGTACTGCAGGCTTTTGCGAGGGCCCAAACGCCAAACGACTGGGTGCGCATCTTTAATGCAATGAGCCCCAGATTCAGCATTGATGGACCTGTGGCGAACATGTATCGTTTGCACGGGGGCCCTCTCACCAGCCACCTATACTCAGACCGCCCCTCTAGCCTGGTGTTCACCGTTTTGTTCTGGGTCGATTGGGAGGCCTGGCCGCAAGAGAAACGCATGATGCGGTTGGCAAAGCTCATTGGGGACACTGTCGGGATAAGCGACTGTTGCGATCAATCCCCAGACGTGCTAATCCCCCTGTCCCAGCTGTTAGAATTGGCCGCCGATGCTTCTACCCGTGTGCGCCGCTTTACAGAAAACAAGCGACGCCAGAGCTTCTAGTGACAACATGAACCTCACAGCCGTGGCCACTGCACTATGCCCTGCTTTGCTATTACGCCTTATTTACGCCTGCATTACGCCCTATTTGCCGTATTTAATGAAACTATTTCTTATTTAACCGTGAACTGCTACGCAACTATGAAAAACAAAAAAAACTATAAAGAACTAAAACCGAAAAAAAAATTAGGTTAGCCAAAGTATATATTCATTGTATTACTTAACTTATGTATTGTAATGTGCCATATGTACTCTTGTCAAGATCACATTAATGTAAAGTTGGTGCGGTACTAGTTCTTGGAAAAATCAAAAAAAAATACCCTATCTTAAGATTGTTGGTAGAGAAGACGCTTTACGAGAAAACTTTACAAAAAGCAAGAGTACTGCTACCTATAGCAATCTGAATAAGACCTACACACACCCACCCTAGACCAGGGCATAACATACAAGTTTACACATAAAACAAACTGCGCATCTGTATGCGACTAGATGTTTACAAACCGAGAACAGATGCAGGCAGCTCGGTAATACACATATTGAAAAAAAAACATAATGGAAAAAAACGCAGCCCAAAACTTAACGAAACCAAAAATCGAGGCTAAACTCGAAAATTTAAGCAAACTCTAACGCCTAGCTTCTTTTCATGTTATGGCTTCAAAAGTACAAAACCTGGCAAACTATACACAACATAAACTTTAACCTCGAATAACAAAATTGAAACGACAAAAACGATACATACTAGAACACAAGGGCAGACGTGACGCATGCGGACATGCGAACTTGGGTGAGGGAGGTGTGCAACCAGGTTACGGTAGGTATCAAAAGTCCAGACAAGTCAAATCTAACTCGAATGTTTGCAAAATAAATTGTTGAAAATTTGTAGTCAACAGTCCGGAGGCCAAAGAACCAAAGTCTGGTAATTTTAAAATGGCAGACGCAAAAAAAAGCAACTTCGAATAACAACATCTTAAAACCAGAATAATCTAGTATAACCCAAAGCATGAATCGAACACCCAGTTGGGTCTTAACCAAAACATGACCTTTGGAAGAAAAGGTATAAAAGAGTCAGTAAAACTACAGAACCTCAGTTCGAGTCTTGGGAATTGTCCGGTCGGTTGTTATTGACTTGTTCCTATCCTGCATATATATACCTTGTATACGTTATATAATATAACTGTATCCACCATTATATCCGTTTAATTATCGCTTAATAAACGTAAGTTATACCTGTTATTGTTTTACATTCAATGGTAATCACACCCTACTTACACGAACACACAACGCAATGCTGAGACCTGGTCGAGAGCCCACTGTGACGGGCCACAAAATGTGCATCGGGTGTTTCGCCCGCTAGACGACACTACAATTACCTTAAACCCGAATACCCGGTCACAGAAGTATTTATACAGAGTGGGTCAGTTCCTTTACCAGATTAATTTAATGTGGAGTTTTTGTAATGGCATATTTTAACTAGGGATGTCGCGGATATCCGCATCCGCATCCGCGGATGATCCGCAACTTTTTGACATCCGCATCCGCATCCGCAAAAATTTTATGCGGATGTGCGGATGTTGCAGATTCGGCAGGCTGCCACCAAAAATGTTGACAATCAGACGAAAAATTTGTTTTTTGTGCATGCAGATACAAATATTAGCTGCTACAACAGTGTATTGAAACTTTATTTTCATGATTTTCATCCTCATTGTTGGTTGAAGTTTGCGTTTTTTTACAGTAAGGTTTTACTACAATTCACAAAATGTTATATACTGTGGCATATTAGAACTGAGTTCTACATTATTGAGAGACCAGTCTGCTAAGATGCCAATCAATGATTATCAGTTTTAACTTAACAGGATTTAGTGGATTCGAAACTTGGAAATTCGAAGTATATAATATGCACTAACTAAAACATTTATATACATCACATCAACTACAGAGGGTCAAGCTAATAGCCTTTGAGTTGGCAGAAGGTTAACCAATAGCGTTTGAAACAAACTGTGAATGGCGGCGCAAGTCACAGAAGATATAAAACAGGAATACACAATAGTTTCATTTATCTCGTTCAAGTCTCATTCTTGTTAGACATTTGTATTGTAATGTGCCATATGTACTCTTGTCAAGATCACATTAATGTAAAGTTGGTGCGATACTAGTTCTTGGAAAAATCAAAAAAATACCCTATCTTAAGATTGTTGGTAGAGAAGACGCTTTACGAGAAAACTTTACAAAAAGCAAGAGTACTGCTACCTATAGCAATCTGAATAAGACCTACACACACCCACCCTAGACCAGGGCATAACATACAAGTTTACACATAAAACAAACTGCGCATCTGTATGCGACTAGATGTTTACAAACCGAGAACAGATGCAGGCAGCTCGGTAATACACATATTGAAAAAAAAACCATAATGGAAAAAAACGCAGCCCAAAACTTAACGAAACCAAAAATCGAGGCTAAACTCGAAAATTTAAGCAAACTCTAACGCCTAGCTTCTTTTCATGTTATGGCTTCAAAAGTACAAAACCTGGCAAACTATACACAACATAAACTTTAACCTCGAATAACAAAATTGAAACGACAAAAACGATACATACTAGAACACAAGGGCAGACGTGACGCATGCGGACATGCGAACTTGGGTGAGGGAGGTGTGCAACCAGGTTACGGTAGGTATCAAAAGTCCAGACAAGTCAAATCTAACTCGAATGTTTGCAAAATAAATTGTTGAAAATTTGTAGTCAACAGTCCGGAGGCCAAAGAACCAAAGTCTGGTAATTTTAAAATGGCAGACGCAAAAAAAAGCAACTTCGAATAACAACATCTTAAAACCAGAATAATCTAGTATAACCCAAAACATGAATCGAACACCCAGTTGGGTCTTAACCAAAACATGACCTTTGGAAGAAAAGGTATAAAAGAGTCAGTAAAACTACAGAACCTCAGTTCGAGTCTTGGGAATTGTCCGGTCGGTTGTTATTGACTTGTTCCTATCCTGCATATATATACCTTGTATACGTTATATAATATAACTGTATCCACCATTATATCCGTTTAATTATCGCTTAATAAACGTAAGTTATACCTGTTATTGTTTTACATTCAATGGTAATCACACCCTACTTACACGAACACACAACGCAATGCTGAGACCTGGTCGAGAGCCCACTGTGACGGGCCACAAAATGTGCATCGGGTGTTTCGCCCGCTAGACGATACTACAATTACCTTAAACCCGAATACCCGGTCACAGAAGTATTTATGCAGAGTGGGTCAGTTCCTTTACCAGATTAATTTAATGTGGAGTTTTTGTAATGGCATATTTTAACTAGGGATGTCGCGGATATCCGCATCCGCATCCGCGGATGATCCGCAACTTTTTGACATCCGCATCCGCATCCGCAAAAATTTTATGCGGATGTGCGGATGTTGCAGATTCGGCAGGCTGCCACCAAAAATGTTGACAATCAGACGAAAAATTTGTTTTTTGTGCATGCAGATACAAATATTAGCTGCTACAACAGTGTATTGAAACTTTATTTTCATGATTTTCATCCTCATTGTTGGTTGAAGTTGGCGTTTTTTTACAGTAAGGTTTTACTACAATTCACAAAATGTTATGTACTGTGGCATATTAGAACTGAGTTGTACATTATTGAGAGACCAGTCTGCTAAGATGCCAATCAATGATTATCAGTTTTAACTTAACAGGATTTAGTGGATTCGAAACTTGGAAATTCGAAGTATATAATATGCACTAACTAAAACATTTATATACATCACATCAACTACAGAGGGTCAAGCTAATAGCCTTTGAGTTGGCAGAAGGTTAACCAATAGCGTTTGAAACAAACTGTGAATGGCGGCGCAAGTCACAGAAGATATAAAACAGGAATACACAATAGTTTCATTTATCTCGTTCAAGTCTCATTCTTGTTAGACATGCAATTTTAGTAATTTTTGGTGAAAAATTCATCTCAACTTGTCTAGAACGTATTCTAAAAAGATCCGCATCCGCATCCGCGCGGATGTTAGGAGTCGACATCCGCATCCGCATCCGCGGATGTCAAAAAAGTGACATCCGCGACATCCCTAATGTTAACCACAATTTTCAGATAAGTGGTAGCGGCGTGAAGATTGCCGTTCGTGGTTCCAGTGGTGTTAGTGTCAGTTATGGCATTCAGCATTATTTGCGATCGTGCTGCGGTGCTCATTTTGCATGGAATGAATTTCAAACAGCAACCTTACCGCGAAAGCTGGCACCACCGACTAAAAATACAACGCTTAATCCTGTGGGACAGTGAGCACATTCAGTATTACTTGTAGCTATGTGTTTGCTTTGCGCTGTATATACTGTTCTACTCTGTAGACTAGACTGCCAGTTTCGAAGTTGAGCCATTTGTATGTATTAATAATCCTGTTCAATTTCATTCTAGAACAACTGTGTGCTTTGTGCAACATAGTAGAAGCTGAAACTTGCTGTAAAAGTGAACTATATAAAACTTGAAATTTATTATTTTGATTCAACTAATTTTATTCGGCGGAGCCATATCTTTAAGTTGAACTAAAATTTAAACGGAAATATGCTATAAAACACGGTTCATACTTGTCCTTAGGAACATATGGACAGGGAAAAGGAGAAATTTTGGTCGACTATTGTGAAGCATAGAATAAATTGTTTAGTGTAATTTTTTGTATACAACTTGGACTTGAACCCACCTTCCTTTCATGGGCAAAAAATTACTCATGTGGCCGCGTAGTTTTTTTGAAATTGCTTAAGGTCAAAACGATAGCGGCAAGTATAAGGCCGAATATGAACCGGGCGTAAGTGTCTGCATGACATATTAGCTTTGTAACTTTATACCTAGGATAATTGTGGGAGCACAATTATTGACTTGATGATTTTTAGGTTTCGGTATTTTGCCAATGTTTGCACTTTCTCCTATTCGATGATTGGCTGGACTTGGGCGCGCTGGCAACAGCACATCGATTGGATGGCGCTCAGTGGGATTAATATGCCCCTGTTGATGACCGGTCAGGAAGCCATTTTTAAACAGGTTGGATGTTGGAAATATACTAGTTTAGTTTTATATATACAGTACTGTGAAAAGTTCCCTTATGTCGGCGTAAGGTGATCAAGGTTGACTAGAAAGTGACTAGCAATATTTTTTCGTGAATTTTAACTTTTTCCCTTTATTACGGTAAAAATGGTTTTCGTACCACTTTTGTTCATCACTTTACGCGCGCAACCTTGGTCACTTCGCCAAGGATAATGCTCGTCGTACACCGACGAACAGGGAATTTTTTCACAGTGCTGTATGTTCAGGCCCAAATTTTCTTGGAAACAATGTTGCAAACTGTATGGCTCATGAACATAACCTTTTGTTTTACTTAACGTAATTGTAGTAATATGAAATCGTCACAGATTTTTGATTGATAACTACACACAAAATCCTGGTAAGGTGCTAGTCTCTGTTTTGAAAAATTTGTTCTTGTTTCTGGATATTTACTCATATGATGCTTTATTACATATTTCTGATGCAAATAAAGAACGGAATTGATAAAATATTGGTGTTTTTAAAAACAAACTTGAAATTATTAGAATGTAGCATGTATCATTTATCGTATATTATTTCAGGTATTTTTGGAGGCTGGTTTGTCCGAGAAAGACGTTGCGGCGTATATTTCCGGCCCCGCGTTTTTGGCTTGGAATCGAATGGGAAATTTGCAGGGTTGGGGTGGTCCTGTGGGCGATAGCTGGCTGCAAACTCAACTGAAATTACTCCAGCAGATTTACGAGCGTGAAACCGAATTAGGCATGATGCCGGTGTTGCCTAGTTTTGGCGGTCACGTCCCGTATGCCTTGAAAACGTAAGCTGCAATGACTAGTCACTACGTGAGCCAATCATGTGTATTTAATAACAAACATTATTCTAAAATCAAGTTACTTTTTAAACTGTTTTTAACTGAAGTAGGATTCTCTTCATACTCAGCATTTTTAGTGTCACTTTGTGTTTTTTGCCATTGTCACAGCTGTAGTGTCGCTCAAAAACGACTCAAGCTTGTCACGTCGTGTACATATTATGTATATTTCAGCAAATTTCCCAAATCGAACATTGTTAAATTGGGACAGTGGTCCAACTTCAACTGTAGCTATTCTTGTACTGGATTGCTCAGCCCGACTGACGAACTTTATCACAATCTCACCGTCAGCTTTCTTATTAAAGTAGGTAAGCTTGTTAAATGCCCACTGGATGGAATGTGCGGCGGGTTTCATTAGATTATCTTCATAACTCAACATAAGATTAACTTGAATTGATAAAATTTTGCAAGCATGCAGATTATATGGTTTAGTCGTTGTACAAAGTTTCCTAAACTTTCGTCAGTCTTAACATATTGAGTTACTTTGGTAAGTTCAGCTAGCGAATCTTATCTAATAAATAGCAGCATTTGTTATAAATCGGTAATGAAGGCAGTTATGAAAGATACTTGCTCTGAAAATGCCAAAATGGTGCTTACGGCTTTTTGAGTAGTCACACCTTTACCGTCGCCTTAGAAAGTGCAAACTGGGGCCTGTTGCTCAACTTTACAAGTCTTACAATTGTAACAATTGTAAGTGCAAAATCAGGTGATTCGTTACGAATTCACTATATAAAATCATTACGAATCACCTGATTTTGCACATACAATTGTTACAATTGTGAGATTTGTAAAGTTGAGCAACAGGCCCCTGGTATGACTGAGTCAGACTTTCAGTCGGTTGTCAGAGTCAGAGTCAAACGGTCGGTTGTCTCATAAAGCTGTCAGAGTCAATGTATTCTCATTCTGAACTGGCTGAATTACCAGTTCTTTTAGTGATCGTTGTGGTCTGGTAATTTGTAATTTTCTTTTAGCTCAATAAAACCCTTGGAAGTTTTCCACACTACTACAGTCTGGACCCGTTTAATGAAATGAAGCCGCCTTCTATGGATCCTACCTACATCAGTGACTTCATGAATAGCTCGCTAAATGCTTTAGTTGCTGTTGATTCGGATGCTGTGTGGTAAGCCGATACTGCATGATCAATTAACAATGACTTAGTCGCTTTGGAATGTATTCATGGACTTATGAAAGCGTCTAAGTTAGCTTGGACTTCAAAATTTGGCATAGAAAGCGCTAACGTAGTTGAGAATCTTGGGCTGTGGTGTAGGGATGTTTTCAGTTACCGAAATGTTAATCAGTTCAGTTATTCAGTTAACTGATTAGCTGAAGATTAGATCAGTTCAGTTATCAGTAAATTTTGCAAAACATTAATCAGTTCAGTTACAGTTAAGTTAACTTAACTGTAACTGATAACTTTAACTGAAAATATTTTCAGTTATTCTCAAAAATTGCTGGTTTCTTTTTTCGCTAATCGTGATATTTGTTATTATGACCAGTTTTTCACGTAGTTTCTTCTTAATGACTAATTAATTGCTAATTCATTATTAACTAATTAATTATGTAGTACCAATTGAATTTTAATTCACTCAAAACCAATATCTTTTGCCAATATGAGATTAAAAATATATTTCATTACAAAAACTTTAAACTCTGTAAAAGTTGACAAGTAGGTAGTAATTAACTATCAATGACGTATGCTCCTGAAAGTATGTACATAATTATCGGAAATATAATATTCTGAACAAGCCGGCCCCAAAATGAGGCAAGCTTCCTTTGCGGAGCACAATTTTGGTAGCTATGTTTCACCAAGTAATTATATTTCAGCTTCGCGTTCAGTGTGCATTGTCGTGCATAGAAAGCAATAATACCTGTTACCGGCACAAAATTACTAAATTCTCGTAACTGTTTGCGAAAACAAGCCGCTACAGTTGCCGTAGCTTCTTGCGATTTCAGCACTCAGATCCCTATTTTTAGAAGAAATTGATCCACTTAAAACAAGTTTTTAGATAAAAGTGGAGTTAATTTTTGGATTAAAAAGCAACAATAATAGTGGCTCAAACCATAGATGCACATAGGGGGGGTAGGGGGGGTATCACCCCCCCCCCCCCCTCAGACATCCGGCACCCCCCCCCCCTCAACCCCCCACAACCCCTCTCATGGCCAAGAAAGTGCCCCAAAAATGCGTAAAAAGTTGAAAAATTGCCATAAATTTTCGGCTGCGGCGAAAAAAGTACCCCAAAAATGAGTTGAAAATCGAAAAATTCTGAAATATTTTCGGCTGTCACCGAAAAATGGCCAAAACTAGGGACCATCCCCCATTCCGCCAGGGGTCGGGCACCCCCCTCTCGCCGATTCACCCCGTGCATCTCTGGGTCAAACCCGTGAACTAGCTTTACCATTCGACCACGCTGCTTAACTTTGCGTGGATGACTGATTGCGGCTATAAAGAGTAAAACATTAAGAAAACGCTAAAAAATGCACGAACATTTGAACATGTGTTTGCGGGAATGAACAAGCACACACGTAAATGTATTGATTTTTCAAATGTTCTCGTAACTGAACTGAATAATACTCGATTTTCAGTTATGCGTAAAAACTGAAAATCAGAAGTACATAGTTTAGACGCATAACTGAAAATGCTTTTCAGTTTTGCATATAACTGAAAATAAAATCAGTTAACTGATTTCAATCAGTTTTTCACAACTGAAGCAGTTAAGTTACAGTTAAGTTAACTGCTTCTGAGAATTGTGCAGTTAAGTTATCAGTTTTTAACTGCTTTTTAAAACAACATCAGTTAAGATAACAGTTATTATCAGTTAACTGTAACTGCTTAACTTTAACTGAAAATGAATCAGTTAGCAGTTAAGGGGGTAATTGCGTTTTTAGGTGTTTTTTTGAAAAGTTATAGCTCAGCGTTTACAAACTCAAATCACAAGCGGTCTTTTGCATTAGGTAGAACGATATCTTTTCTAAATGTATGCCATGCATTGAAATTTAACCTGTGATTTTGTTTTTTAGTATAAGCGACTAAAGAAAGGTCCTTTCCAAAGTATTACAATTTTTTACAAAAAGTTTGCGCCACAGCTCTGAATCATACGATTACCTGTTGGGGCTGAAAGTTTGTAAGGTTTTTGACATGTTTAAAATCCCCAGGCATGTCCCCCACTTTTTTAATAACTAGTCAATTTGCTGAGAAAATAGCTGATAAGCAAACGCACCGAAAATTTAAGATATTTTCTTGTAATTAAAACCCTCTAAAAATGTCCACAGATGAAATTTCGAAAAAGTGAGAGACATGCCTGGGGATTTTGACCTTTACAGTACTGTCCCAAAAATTTATGCTCAGGCGTCACTTATAACTTGAGTACTGGTGGCGCAAAGTTTACATAGAAATCACAAAAACCTCGAAAACGCAACTACCACCTTAACTGAAAACATCCGTACTGTGGTGCTTCACCTTCGCACCTTTCAGCTGTATTTTACGATGTTAGGGTACAGAATTGGTGCTGCGAAACCTAACGATGCAGTTCACAGCTAAATTTACTAGCAAGTGTCTCTGTTCAATTTATTTTTATTTCAGGGTAATGCAAGCGTGGTTTTTGGTGAATGACGAAAAGTGGATGAATGAGACAGTACTGCATGCTTTGTTTTCGGAGCTCCAAAAGAATCGACTTCTGATGCTGGACTTGTTCTCTGAAGAACAACCAAGATATAACCAAACCCATAGCTACATGGGACAGCCCTATATTTGGAACATGTTGCATAATTTTGGCGGAAACTCAGGCCTTTATGGAGCTAGAGATAAAATTAATGAGGTTATTGTTTTTAGTCAACCATCTTGACCTTGAGGTATGCTGCTAATGCGTGAAGTTAAATTTACCCAGCCGCCAAATTTACGGGTGAATTTTGTATGCGACCGTGTGAGAATAACTTTGTAATGGGTAAATCTATATTTCTTTCGAGCATTACATAAACTAACTGTTGCATTTACATTGCAGTGTATTGTTTTTTTCATTGTTCTCTAGAGATGAAACTGTTTAAAACCCAGTTTCTTACGACTTTCATATGGCGTTCGTTTAAAATTTTACTGGCAACTGTTTTTAATATTTTTGCCCATTTTGCTATCAGTTTGGTTGTATAAGCGATCTTCAGCCACTGTAGATAAATTTATGTTTACTTACACTTCAGTTTTTTAACTTTAAAGCACTCAAAAATAAAATATGTACATGTGTATTTTATGCATTTCATGCAAATGATATAGTGGTGCGGGGAAAAAACCCTAGTGCTTCCTGGCCGAACCTTTAGACATAGGCCCATTTGGAGTATGTAGGTGGAAAGCGCATGCCAAACTGACTTAGTTCACCAATTTCTGTACAGTTCTGAGGCCTGTAGCATTTTTTATGAAATGTCAAAATTTTGCATGTTGAAAAATTTCAGTGACAAAATTTTCCAAATTTTTGACTTGTCATAGTTTGTCACAAAAACACTTTTGGCCAACGCCGTTTGCATTTTTCAAGAGAGTTACCTTTTCTCTACACTTCTGAAGCTCAAAAACAGTGAAAAACGTTGTGGTTGACCTGTGACAGTTCAAAGTTTGTGCGGGAAAAAAACCCTATTGCGGGGAAAAATACCCTATTTTGTTTGGCGACAATTTTTTGCTAAACTCACTCATTGTTCCTACAAAAGTTGACTCACCTGGGCTAAGAACATCCGTAGACTTCATTGAAACCGTTTCTTTGGCCGAAAAACGCATTTTTTTGTCGTTTTGACCCATACCCCGATACCCCTTACGAAACCTGTTTTGGTGATGTTTCACCAAAATTTGGCATTTTTTGAATATTTAGGCTTTAGCTGCTGTGTATCACTTGAATCCAAGAATGGTAGACGCGGGCAGTGTTTGCCTACCGTTTCTAACGTAATAAGGGCAAAAATCTATTTTTAATGCATTTAAAACCTAAAAGTGCATATTTGGGCATAAGTCATTTCTGCCAAAAAGGGTCGATTTTTGAAATATTATTGTGAGTCGGAGAAACGGTTTTTTTAGTCCATACTGCAACCTAAGAGTTGTAGAACACGATGAAATTGAGTTTATACTCACTGCTAATAGAAAAACCGAAAAAAGTGGTAGGGTTTTTCCCCCGCATTAGGGTTTTTTTCCCGGAGGTTTCTAGGCTTATTACTCAGAAACGTGAGTAGTTAGAATCCATTTTATTAGTGCAACAGTTAGGCGAAAGATGGCCGTTACTACAACCGCGAGCATTAATGGATCCGATTTATGTGGAGCACACGACGACCCGAAAAGTTGAAAATAGTGTTTTTTCCCCGCACCACTATATTGCATGTGTATTTGTAGATTAACGTAGGTACAAGGCTCTTGGGGATAAAACTTGAGTGGGCTATTTGTTTCTGACTGAAATGGTTTCAAAAACTTGCACACTATTTCATAGTTTATAACCTTTTAATCACTACATCAACATCTTGTGCTTAAAAAAGTCTATTACATACTAGATTTTTTCAGAAATGAGTCGTTATTGAGACAGCCACACGTTCCCTTATGGTACGTACGTACGTCGTGTTATGCTTATGCCCATAATTAGGTTTTATAGTGTAGGCACCGACTCATAATTCAGTTTCAGTTAAGTCTAACACATCAGTCGAGTTAATGGCGTGACCTGTGTAGTAGTAATGAAATTCCAATTTCCCGTACGAATGAACAAGAAACTGTTTAGGGCGTCAGTGATGCATTGGCGTACAGCAATTCCAGCATGGTCGGTACTGGTTTGACGATGGAGGGAATGTTTTAAAATTATATCATGTATCAGTTGATCTTGAATCGATCGTGGTCCAAACACGAGCTCAATCTGACCAGCTGGTGAGTTGTCTGGGGGGTTGGGTCTTAAGTTGGATAAAAGCGGTAGTGGCCGTTTTTGAAGCTATAAGAAAAAGCAGTGATGTTCTTGTCTCTAAGTGATGTCACATAATATGTAGATATAAGTAGAATAATAGTAGTAGTAATATGTAGACATGCTAATCTAAGCCGAGGCTTCTTTGGACTAAACGCTTAGTTTTAACAGTTGAATAAACTTTAAATGGTTGCGTGAACGGAAAGAAGATTAACGTTAGCGCTCTAGTGGTTGTATGAAACGTCATCATTTTACTTTTGTGTGTTCAGCTTGAGTTGAGCTTGAGGCTTAGAATGTCCTTCGATTCATACTTACAGCCGTATGACCGTTCATCCGGTAAAATTACGAAATAGGCAACGCAGATGCCACGGATAGTATATAAAAAACAGATTGTGGCGTGATGTTTTCGGACTTTTGCCGTCTAAACGGATATCCGGCTGTAAGAATGAATCCACCCTTAGTTTCCAACTTTAGGCTCAAGGACTACATATTGCAACGATATGGGCAAACTAATGACCAGTTACAATCCGCCTGGTCTCTGTTATGGGTGAGATATACGATTTGTTGTTTTTTTATTTTTCTGTTAGGGTTCTCAAAAATTTGAAGTGCTACTTTAGTGTTTTATTGTAAGTGTTTCGAGTTATCATGTTTAAATTATTGTTTCAATTTATACAGATTTGGTACTATGCCCGAAAGGATTTTTTAGGAAAGCATTTACAATCGTAAAGGAGACTATCCGTCACCAAACTGGGCCAGCTATGTGGTGACACACGAACTGAATTTGCATATAAAAGAATCCGTAAGTTTGTTTTTCTTCGTCTTAACCACTGGCTTTATGATCATGTCTTTCATTGGCAGCGGCACTTTACGCAAGTGTGGGCTTGCAAATGCTCCCCCTTCCCAAACAAAAGTCACGTACATTTTTAAGTATGAGACAAGTATTTATGTTATAGTTTTAACTATTTTGTTTAGTTTTTTCTTATTTTGTTCTATCAAAAAGGTGAACTGAAATGAAACCTTGAAAAAGTTTTGTTATTTTTTAAATTACTTTTTTGTGATTTTTTAGTGTCTGAAAATGTTTTAGTATTGGTATGACCGCGATTGACGGACGTAAGAGCTGGATGCTGATTACCAAAAGCTGCGCTAACGCTCACATGACATCGCTACTCGGGTAAGGGACAGAAGATGATTAGTTTACTTTTGTAACCCGTGGGTTTAGTTTATATATCTATGTACCTATTATTATAGGGGCTACGGCGCCAAACCTGATATACAATGAACGGATTGGTTGCTCAAGTCTGTTTCATATTCAACCTCATGCTTGTCTCAGTCATTTTGTCCTCAAGCAGGTTTGAAAACTATTGAGTCTAATGAGCCGATCTTTTGGAAGAAGAAATTTGGGCTCATGTCCAGTTTGTATACAAAAAATTGGACGAAACAGTTCTGTCAAAACTTTAGAATAACTGACCGAAATTGTCGTTGTCCCTATCCCTATCTTCTTAATGAAAATTATGAACCAGGCTTTATCATAACAATTATTGGACTTGCGTTCAAATAGCAAGCCGCAATATATAACCCATCGATTGTGTTGTTTAGTTAGGTATGAGAAAAATGATTTGTCCTTTCTCATGGTATTTATTTTAAAAATTTTGACTCGGGTCTCTCCTATTTTGCAATTTGATGATTGTGAAATTTGTCATTTTATTGTTTCTTTTTTCTTTTTATCGCAGCCAAGACGTTGTGGATCTAAGCCGTCAAGCGTTGCAGCTGATAATATCCTGGCGTTACCGTCGAGCCATTGACTGCTATAGAAAAAATGACTCGACCTGTTTGCAGCAAGAAAGCAGCCATTTTTTGGAAACAACACAGGATATGGATTATCTGCTATCCACTCATAAGCATTTCCGTTTTGATACTTGGCTGAATCGTTTTTATGTGGACGCCAAAGCATCTAACTCTTCCACTAGTCTGTGGGATTTCAATGCGAGAAACCAGGTGACCCTTTGGGGGCCGACCGGTGAAATACTCGACTACGCCAGAAAACAGTGGAGCGGTCTGGTTCGATGGTATTACTATCCAAGATGGAAATTGTTCTTTCAACAATTGCTGACGGATTTGACGGGTGACAAACCATTTGATCAGAACCAGTTTCGTGAACAAGTAAGCATTTAGGGACGATTCATACTTACAGCGGTTTGTCCGTTCATCAGGCGAAACTACAAAATTATCACAAGTTCATCACACTGTTGGTGGCGT
>JASANF010008181.1:0-13739 GCA_030248245.1 Trissonchulus sp. WLG1_4 | reverse complement strand
ATTAACACAAAAAGCAAACTAATTTCAAACAAGGCCTAATGTCGCCTTAAAATTCCTCACTGGACCTCTCATGTTCTGTTCGTTCGGTGCTGACACTTAGCTCTGTTGACGGTTCTAGGCCGATATAAGTATCATCTGTAGACGATTCATCCGTGGTAGTTAGCGTCTTACGGTCACTTATCAAGCCGGGTAGATATGATTGCTGAAAAGGCATTACTTTGTTTTTGTGAACTGTCTTCAGTTGTGTAATGTTTGCATCAACATTCCGCAAATATACCGTTGTGTCTCGCACCTTGACAATGCGGTATGGCCCATCCCAAGTTGGCTGAAGCTTATTTCTACGTTCTCGTTTCGGCCAGACAAGAAGACCTGGCTGCAACTGTTGCGGCTTGGCAGTTTTGTTATACTGTTTCGCATAGCTTTCTTGAGCAGCTGCTATGCTACTTTGTGCTTGAGACCATGCTTCGTTAAGTGTGCCTGTGACTGTGACGGTATAATTATCAACTGCCGGTGACAAATTGAGATCTGGTTGACTGTTAGATGATGGCGAACGAGGATCGCGACCATGCATGAGATAGAAGGGACTATTGCCAGTCGAATCATGGATAGTACAACGATACGCAAACAAAGTGGGCTTCAGATAGTCCTCCCATTCTCGGTCATGTTCTACTAATTTGCCCAGTAAATTGACAATGCTTCGGTTGAAACGTTCCACCATTCCATTATTTTGTGGTCGATAAGGGGTGGTGTAAACTTTACGTATGCGCATAATGTCACAAACCTTGCGTGTCAACTCGGATACAAAGCAGGGACCCCGATCAGATATTAATTCCTCTGGGGCTCCATGTCTGCAAATTATTTCCTCAAACAGCAAGTTTGCTATAGTTGTTGATTGCTGGTCTGGCGTAGCAAATGCCTCTGGCCATTTAGTCAAGTAATCTACGAAAATCACCAAGTATGTATTTTTCTTTGTAAATTCTGGTAGTGGGCCTAGCACGTCTACTCCTAGGCGTTGGAAAGGAAACTTCGCCGTAATGGGACATAACAATTCTTTGTGTCTTGGTGTTGGTATCTTACGTTGCATACACCGAATACATTGATTGCAAAACTTTTTGACATCACTGTACATTCCGGGCCAATAGTATCGCTCTTGGATCTTTTTGAATGTCTTTTTGAACGCGAAATGTCCAGCTAGTGAGCTTTCGTGACACTCAGAAAATACACACTTACGGTAGCCTTCTGGAACTGCAAGTTGCATCCAGAACTCGTGTGTTCGACGACCATGATGGAATATGCGGTACAATAGAGATGACTCAATGACATAAGTGGAGGCTTCCGCTGCAATTCGTCGGGCAGCTAATGGATCGTTGGGAAGTCGCTGAGTTGTGAGGTAGGTGATAATTTCTTTAAACGGAGTTTCTTGTGTTTGAGCTGTCTTGAAGTCAAACCAATGGGATAGCGCGACAAAACATCAGCGTTGGTATTTTGCTTGCCTGGTCGGTGGACAATTTCTAATTGGTAAACAGAAAGCTTTATGGCCCATCGGCGTAACCGTTCGGATGTGTGGTCTGTTTCCAATAACCATTTCAATGCAGAATGATCAGTTACAACGGTAAATTTGTAACCGTACACATAATGATGGAAAGTTTTGACTGCATATACAACCGCCAGTGCCTCTAGCTCAGTGATTGAATAGTTCTTTTCGCACCGCCGTAAAAGTCGACTTGAATAAGTCACAGGTCGTTCTCCTAATGCATCACGTTGAGACAACACGGCTCCGAGTCCGGTTCTGGAAGCATCTGTGTGGATTATGAACGGCCGGTTGACATCGGGATAACGAAGTATTGGAGGTTCCGTCAGGTTACGTTTCAAAGCTTCAAAAGCAGCCTGGTGAGTATCATTCCAATGAAATTTTTCCTTTTTCCCTGTGAGATCGTGTAATGGTTTTGCAATCGCTGCAAAGTTTTTCACGAATTTTCGGTAATATCCTGCAAGACCTAAAAAGGCTCTGACATCGGTTTGATTCCGCGGCATTGGAAATGACGTTATAGCTGTGACTGTCAATGGATCAGCTTGAATTCCCGCAATAGACACCACATGCCCCAGGAAACAAACTTTCTGAGAAACAAAAACGCATTTTCTTGGTTTAAGCTTCAGTCCAGCACTTCTCAATCGTAAAAATACTTTTTCTAAATTGACCAGGTGGCTGTTGAAGGATTTTGAAAATATAATAATATCATCGATATAAACCAGGCAAGTTTCCCACTGTAAGCCAGCCAACACAATGTCCATTAATCTTTGAAAAGTGGGTGGGGAGTTAGTGAGACCCATTGGCAAAACGTTAAATTCATAGAGGCCTAAATGGGTTGTGAACGCTGTCTTCTCTTTGGCGGATTCGTCTAGAGGTACCTGCCAAATCCCAGAATTCAGGTCAAGCGTAGAAAAGAACCCATTGCCATCACCTAGTGCTTGAAGAGCATCGTCAATACGCGGAAGTGGATAGACGTCTCGTTTAGTGACAGCGTTCAGGCGGCGGTAGTCTACGCAGAATCTGTCTGAACCATCTTTTTTGCTTACTAGCACAATAGGACTGCTCCATGGCGATTGGCTCGGGCGAATTAGTCCATCTCTGGTGAGGCGATTGATGTGTTCCTCCACGACAGATCGCTTTGACAAAGGCAACCTATACGGCCGCTGCCTAATGGGACGAGCATCTCCGACGTCAATTGTGTGTTCCAGAACATTAGTTCGACCGAGATCAGTATCTGACGTTGAAAATACATCCGAGTAAGTTGCAAGAAGGTTTCGCAGTTGGATTAACTCATCGGACGATATTTCAGACTTGGTTAAATTGACAGGGATGTCGCTGACTTTATTCGGCGCTGCAGTCAACGCCGCTGACAGTACTGAGTGTTGAGAAGCAAACTTGTCTGCAAAACTCAGAGACAAAATAGCACAGATTCCTTCTTCTGGTTCCAATCGTTCAAGTTTTCCTAAGTACTGTCCTTTCTTTAGAAATATGTCCCTTCCACTAGTATTGAGAAATCGCACTGGTACACTAGGATTAGCGCAATCTATAAGCAAACGACCCATCCGTAGTCCACGCTTTACTTGTTTGGGCGGTTCAAAGACAGCTAGTCCCTTAGCGCTAACAGGGGAGCATACCAACAAAACTACTTCTGTCCGAGCAGGGATGCAGGTTTCCTGATCTAGACGGAGTGAATAAACTCTGTTTAAATTGTGTTCCATGAGTTCCGTTTCTGAGCTACCTAGTTTAACGACTCCACTGACAAAATTTATGAACAAGGTTCCTAGTCTGCTTAACATATCAGCTCCGAGGATGCAAGAAACTGGCGCTTCGGTGACAATATAGCATGGATGTTTGACGTATGTGTTTCCGATTCTGAAATTTGGTGATACCATTCCAGTGAGCAATAGTTTGTGTCCTGTCATAGAGCTGATAATGGGGGCAGTAGTTGTTGACAGTGGCAGGTAAGTACAGTGTTTAAAATTTTGCTGGTATATTTGCTCTGTTAGCATTGTAATGGAAGCTCCGGTGTCGATTAGCGCAGGAACGGTCACCCCTTCTATAATTGCGAGAATTGTCAAGGCTGGATAAGGTTCTATTGCCAACACTCGAGGCACTCTTTTTCTTGAGGCTTGCTGACGCTGAAATTTGGTTACTGTGGATAATAACAATGCCAATTTAATCCAAGTGCTTAAAGTCGCCATTGATAGTATGTGCAAGTGAACACTTGCGAGTGAGCAACACAGAAAAACAGACCATATTGGATTGCATTGTGACCGTTTGATGCTTCGCTTGCTTCTGACAGGCAGTCTAGGACTTCTGTTTCTACTCCTTGGTTCCAAAGCAAGGCTTTCCGATTTACTACTATCTCTATTTTCTTCATCAGGCTCGGCCTCATCAAATCGCACTTCTTGATTCTGGCTATTGTGTCGGTTTCTGCGAAAACCGATACTAGGCAGCTGTTGGGAAGGCCGTCTACGTCGACGTCGACTATGGTCGTTATGTCTCCGTGTTCTGTGACAACACAAACACGTAAACACCACACATATCAAAGCGATGACAACACTGACACACACATATAGAAAACCGAAATGCATCTTCCCGCTGATACCCAAACTCATGAAATCTAATTCAGCTTCGATAGCCTTCTGAGTATCATTTCCAGCAGCGTAATGATGTTGCTTGAAGAATTCAAAATCAGCCCAGTCCAGTGGTGGGATGCCAGTGAATACGCTAGTTGGTAGTGGTTCGATCTGGCCTAAAACTACGTTGATTGTTTGCGTCTGTCGCAGTGTGTTAGTCACAATCTGATCGCCGACGGTGATGATAGTATAGTCTCGATGAGGAATCCATAGAACACCATGTTTCGGAACAGGAATTTTAGATCCGGCGGTACGGTGTGGTAAACTGCTGACGTTACTGACCACCACTGTTAACTCGTTTGTTTTGATTAAAAGCCCGCTAGTAGTAACCGTAATTACGGTCTCGTTATTATATTTCCGAACATCCTTCTGAGGGCAATAAAGCAAATGATCCATATTAGTGGAGTTGCTCAAACAGTTAGCTAGTGAGTTATGCCATGGAATCATAGCATCTTGTGAGCACATCCAAAGTCCAGCAGTTTTCCGACATCGTTGCTCCTCGATGCGAGTGTAGTGATAACTTTGTTTGGAGGGATTTTTGGCTATAGTCAGTAGCGGTGGTACCCTCAGTCGGAGCGTCAGATGGTCTTTTGGTTTTGGCTGTCTTTCTATTCAACCTATGTTGTGTACACCATACAGCGGAGTAACATCTTCTGTTCGTATTATCGGAATCTCGAGCAGGAAGGCAAAAGTCAGAGTTTTGAGATCCACTCGGACTGGGTATACGGTAGCCAATTGATACGCCAAAGACGGTTCCTTTAGAATCAGACTATCAACAAAGTCAGGCACGAATCGTAGTAACTGTTTCAATTTAGCAACGTTCATGATTGCCGGTGACAATCTCCCTGTTGTCGCTGCTTGAACCACCGCGTTTACTAAATCAAGCAGAGCTGATTGAACCATGTGGACAGCCAACGCTTCAGCCAGCTCCAGATTCCGGCGGGTAAAAGTACAATCCATCAAACTGAGAGTCGAATGCAAACTTTCAACAGAATGATGAAGCATTGTGTACAACTTGTGTTGAGTCACAATGGCCTCCTGCAGTGCCTGGTTTCGCAAATGACTTTGGTGCTGAAGCAGGTAAACGGCATCATGTAACGCATTTATTTCCCCGCCCAGTTTACCCAAATAAATGCTGTTAGCTATGCCGAGTCCAGCGCCTCCGAGACCTAAAATTCCCGCTGCCAATACGCCCAACTGTCGTTTTTGTCTTTGTGGTTGCGACTGACATAATTCTGGCGTGCGGTTGCATATACCCCCGAGAAGATCTGAATAGTAAGCAGTATCCAAGAGTCCCGCGTATGCTTCAGCCGTGGTCTGCATTACTTTTTTGAGGCGCCAATACACTGGGTGCAGCTTGCACTCTGTGCGTACAGTTTGCGTATCTGGTCCTGGTGGCTGCAACGAAGATATATTTGTGTGAAGCACTACGGGAAAATATCGTACATTGTTTTGCGTTAAGACTAATCCTTCTGGTTCAAATACTAATCCAACGCCACTATGAATGATAGTACCGATCCGTCGCAACTCTCCAGCCAGCATGTCTGGTGATCCGCTGGCAAATGCCACCGGAAATAGCATGCACAACAATACTACCATCATCAATGGCAGTCCTTGTGTTTCAAATTTTTTGTTGGCTCCGTTACTGTCCTTTGTTCTTGTTTTCTGCTTCAGAACATCATCCTGCGGTACATTGCATTGCGTTCCTTTATCAGTCTTTGGGTCTTTTCCGTTTCGACTGTTGGCCACTGCTGCCACTGCAGCACGTAGATCATCACGTTCCAATAACCTTTTGTTCTGTTCGCGAAGCATTTCGAGCTCGCTAGCCTCTGTATCATAGGCATTGACAAGATTGACGCCGTCGTGAGATAACACGTTTCCTTCATTTTCTTGTTGTTGCAATCCTGCCCCGTAGTCGTTTCCAGGTGCAGCAGCTGGCGCTGCGTAAACTTGACCAGCGTATGCATGCAAAGGGGCTCTGCCGTTATGCTGAGAACTGGTGAAACGATCAGCCCGTGGTCCATACAAATGAACTGCACGAGGTGGTCCACGGGTGTAGCTTCCTCTGACAGGATATGTGGGTCGAAAATTGTTAGGTCGCTGCATGATTCTGCTGTTTGGACAGTTCCACTGCATGTGCCCAGACTGTCCGCAGTTGTAGCATCGAAAATTCTGGTTGGTTGACTGATAACCTAGCCGGTTACGCGGCAGAGTGTGTGGATGTGCGACCCATCCACCCCTCGGGGGTGCCCTGCTAGGAACATTCCGCGTCGCTGATGTCACCGTATGTCGTAACTGCTCTACGGAATTTTCAAACAATTCCTTCATGCGTTTCTCTAACTTGACTAAATCATCTTGACTTACTTGATTGGTGGGAATTTCATGGCGCAGGGCACCGTTAGCAAACGCTGGGCGCCGACATTGGTCTTGACTGCATGGGCCTTCATTTCGGTGATGATGGTGTCGATGGGCCGGAAATTCTCGTCTAGTTTGTCCCGGAATGCCACGGTTCAACCATGGTGCCGAATTAAACAACAGGTGGTCACGCGCCTCTTGAGCGCGCGCTCGTGCAACGGCCTCTTCAAATGTAGACGGCGGCTGTGGCGAGGTCACAAACTGGTACAATCGTGGGAGTAAACCATGTAGAAAGTGCTTTCTTAACAGAATGTCCTGCGCCACACTGTCCACGCTGCCGAACACATCTTGAACAAGCCGTTGCACTTCAAAAGCGTAGTCTGTAACGGGTTCTGCCTCCCCTTGTCGCCTAGTCATCAACAAATCTGCCTCTAGATCGGCAGTAAAGTCAGACGAAAACTGTCTACGCAATGCTGCCACCAGACGATTATAATCATTTTTATCGTCTGCAGTCAAACCATTGTATACTATTTCGGCAGCCCCCCGCAAATACGAGGGTAATATTGCAGCTTTTCTATCGTCATTAGTTACTCACTATGTATCGTTCAAACATACATAGCCATGAGTCAAACCGTTCCCCTGGGCGGCCCGAAAAAGATCCAGGCGAAAGCCCAAAACCAGACCCTCTATCATTAGGTTGGGCAGCGGCTGGTGCTTGATCCATGCAAACTCAAAAAAATAAATAGCGCAACTGATGCAAAATAAAGGAAAACAAAAATGAACAAAAACAAAAAAAAATTGCAATCTGATTGACTTTAGCAACGAAGAATACAAAACAAAATCGCCTTAGAACTAAACTTATTGCTTAAATGCATCAACATGTGATATCACAAAAAAAAATATTGCTGACTGGATTGTATACTACACTCAAAATATAAGTAGTATGTACTATATACATCTAAGATTAAATTACACGCAAGAAGTCAAGAGCTAACAGTACAAAATACAACTGCATGACTGGATTTGTTCACTACAGCAATTACCAGAAATCGGGCGTTACTGCATCAAAGTCCATTCAAATGGTCTGCAAATTATTTGATACTGGTCACAATATTGTCTGGCAACGGCATTTCAGATTTCAGCGTTCCGGTTTTTGTTTATTGCTTGCCGTAAGTCTGATATCTATACGCACAGTCTTGAAGGAAAATGTTTATATCAAAACCATTGACTGTTTAACGAATTCGTTATGTTCACGGCAACGTATCAGTTACCAAAATAACAGGAACCAGAAATGCTCTTGGCACAAACAAACTGTCAGAGAATAGTCAAATTATGAAAAATCAAATCGAGAAATCAATCCTACCCACTGCGCCACATTTGTAACCGCGCAGGCAAATCAAGGTTCAGTGGTAGACCGGAATACACACACATTCATTTATTAAATTTCCGAATTAGCCGTTAAAATACAATATAATCAAGCGATGTTGGAACCTGAATCAAATGGGTTAAAACCCTCAGATTATGAGCTGTCTTGAGGGATGAGCCCCCCACAGTTAGAAATACATGAGTGTCTTTGAAATATTTTCCCCCAATTTGTGGAAATATAGCTCATAACCTAGGGTTTGCCCGCTGTCTGCCTTTCACCGACCACTTGTTAAACAACATTCTAAACTCAGTGTCTGCCTTTCACCGGCCACTTGCTAAACAACACTATCTATCATTTTGCTGGAATGAGATTGTCTACTGAACTTCTGAACTGATAAGATGGGGCAAACGGTCATCCAAGGTGATTGTCTTATTTTGTTTGACATTCTAAAGGGGGAGCTTGTGCTCAGCCCTTACATAGTATATCCATTATTTCCGTGATTTGGCGAATTATGTTTTTTTTCTAAGTATACAAAGCCAATTTCCATCTAGGTATATAACCAATTTCTAGCCAAACAGTAAATCGTTACATGTGCAAATGGCGAACACCAACAAATGAGCCTGAAATTTGAATGATAAGTTAAATTATTCTAAATCGAGAAACGAGGCAGTTCATTAAACATTATTTTCAAAAACGTCAGCTGAAGCGTAGTGACCAGTGACCACTGACCACCAGTGACATCCAGAGTCACACCGTTGCATAGTTGCAGCTAATTGGGTAGGTCGAAGGTCGAATTTTCAGCGTTAAATAACACTGGAAGGGCAGGTAGGTCGATCTTGCGCTTTAGTTTCGGAATGATCACAGACGATGTTCTAGAACTATCAAAGAAAGACAAAAATTACGGCGTGAGTGGAATCGAACCACTAACCTTTAGTTTCCCACCACCTACCACCTGAGCTAATCGGACTGACAGTTACAAAATCGCCGAAGACTATCCAACTCACGTCACCTAGCAAGGTGTGCAGTGCGCCAGTTGAAAATTACAGGTAAAATTGAGATGTCTGATTTATGGCTCCAGTAATACAACCCTTGCCTCACAACATTTATATTTTGCTAAAGATATTTTTTAGTGGTCATTTAGTGCGGCATCAAATCGTACATTAATCACAGTTAACAGACTATTGTCATTGTTATCATTGTGGTTAACACTTTGGACTCTCAATTCAGTCACCCGGGTTCAAAACTCGGTAAGGCTTAATTTTTTAATAATCAATTATGCTATTTAGAATGTTTAATCAATTAGTTTAAATTTTTTATAATTTACTAGTAAAGCTTTGGAGCTACTCAGCAATAAATGTGTGCGGAAATTGGAGTTGAACAATCATTTTATTTGCAAATAATGGCCGCGTTTTATATTTCCTCTGGAATATTGACACTCAATCCTCACAATAACAACTTCTGACTCAGCAGAAGAGCTTGTTTCCTTATCTGATCAGCGATCAAATACAAACGTGTTCTTTCTTCAACCTGATTGGTTACAGATAAGGTTGTTTCCTTCTGACTGTGCTACAGCAAAACAGGTCTTTATTTTTGATTGTGGAAGATAAAACTAAGACGATGTTGCTTATGTTATTAGAATATCAGTTTCAGTACAAAGGCACTTGCGTCCCATGTATCTTTCAAAAACCTAGTATGACAAACATCGTCCGTCCCTCTTTTTGTGTCGTGCTTGGCCAGAAAGATACTTGTGTCATAAATAGAAATAAATTGAAGTAGATTGAAACTGGGCCAGTTCCTAAAATGGATTAAACGGATTAGATTAAAATTTGTTTTGCCAATAACTCACGACAAATTTATGAATTTATACGAAATCTGCGATTGCAATTCTTCGTCACACCTCCCGCGTGTGCACAAAACTTTAAGTCTACTTCAACATCGAGACAAGTTATAAAGCAAACATATTCTACTCTAATACGTTTAATCCACTTTAGGAACTGGCCCTTTGTTTACTGAATTATTGTAATCTTTGATTTCCTACAGGTACAGCCATTCTAAAGAAAGAGCGTCAAAGTATTTCTCTAATGTGAGATTTCATGTTGTAGTTTATCAGTTGTCCATTTACTGAGATATTATCAATGAGTTCTAATTAATTCAATAACAATAGTTGCCACTACATGAATAATAAACAGTGTCTAAAGGCCAAGGCAATGGTGCTAAAACTAAAAAAGAGAAACAAAAAATATTTTACCAACATGAAAAATGCGGCATTTTTGTCAGGCCCATGAAAATTAGGTGAAAACCAGTAGCCATTGACCAACTGAATTTCGTGTAAGGCCACTTGCAGAGCACCATATTTGGCAATGGTCGTATTGAGCTTCTGAGACATTATGGACCAGCCACTTACTTGAACTTCACTCTGGAAAGATATTTTCATTAAAGCAGTCTTTATATATGCTGAGAACAATTACAAGTGTTTTGTCTTTATTTATTTATTTTATAAATAAACACTATGTACCAACATATATACTTTCTACGTCTAGTATTAACCGCGTATACCTGTTAAGGTAGCGCTCAGCAAAAAAAGTCATGTTTGGCGCTGATCTCATGCAATTAGTAGCAACACCACTTTAATTGCACATTAAACAGACCTCAAAAAAATCGTAGTTACAATAATTTTAAGTACTTTAAGCACTCCAAAAATGTAGACGTGAAAGGTCGAATTGTAAAAATTTCATATCTTAATATGCACATCAAATGAAAGCTTATTTTATTCGGAATAACTTTTCTTCAAGACATTATGGTCAAAAATTCGTTGAAAAAAAATTAAACGCCACAGTCGGTTCTCCTGAGTGCCACCTTAACGAAAGCATGATGTTATTATATTGCTTATACAGGCAGATGCTTGTAACCTTGTATAAGTAATGACGCTTCGTACCCGTTTACACGGTTACACAGTTTTTGATCTGACGCTTTGCTGACTATTAGTTATACATTTTAAAGCACTACTTAAAACTATTATTTGGTTTATTACATTTTCAGCACTAAAAACAGTATTATGAAAAAGATACATACAGTGAAAGGTACCACTATTTGTTTACTGTGACTGGTTACACTATTTATTATTGATGAAACTTATCTGATCTTAAACTTGCTGTAACTGCAAAGTAACTATGAACAGTGATTCCAAATACAAACCATGTACACGCTAAGCTTGCCTTGTTTGTACACAGTTACGCGTGCACATGGACGCCTTTCTATAACGTTCCCAGCTACAGTCTTAAATGGGTTTTGATAAAAGCACTACCTAACCAAAAATTGTGATCCTATTAAATAAGTGTGTACTTTTTTGGAACAGCCCGCAGCAAAAAAATGCGTTTTCTTTCTGTGCCAAAAATGCATACCATAAATATCTTCAAACTGTCCATTGTTTATTCCCTCTATGGAACAACCTTTTTTATGCGTGATCGAGTGTGTTTTATTTATTTTATTGCAATAAATAATAACATTCTACTTATGAAAGCACTTTTTAAACAATTTTCTCTTGAATCAAGTGACATAAAAAGGAATGTTACACTGGTAACATTTGAAAATCACTGATAAATTAATACTTGAAAAAATTACTAAATTGAGTAAATCATTATTTAAAAAACTATGTAACAAACCATTTCAAATTCTCCAATGAAAACTCCAAAATGCACCGGTTTTTCTGGTTTGTAATTTGAACAATCAAAATTACCCAGACAAGTTAGCAAATCGGAGTCCAGAATCACATAAGGAATGGTTTCTAAGCTCGGATGGAGATATGTCAATAAATCTCGCAAATATTTGGACACTTTTTTCAGAGGGAAAACTTTGACAATAGTGTCTGTAGATAATTCCTGAAAAAATATGTTTGTTAAAAACTGGGATTAGGGCGTTGCCTGTATGTACTATAGCCTGAACATTTTATTAAAAAGTTAACAATACTAATATTACTTCATAATCAATAATTAATAATTAGTACAATTCAGGAAGTACCCGACGTACAGCAGGAAATACAAGTAGCAAGTATGTAGCAAAAAAGCACTTGCATCTAGTCTGTCTAACATATTAAATATTAAATATTCAATTATTGAATTAAATGGTGTATATTAAATTACAGTAAATTCATACTAAACAGTAACTAATCAAAACTATTTAGAGATATTACCTACGTATAATTGTTTAAAACCAGAATTTAGGCTGTCTAGGTTAACTGCTACATTATAAAAAGTTCAAAAATTTTCCACTATTATGCTGTCTAGGTTAACTGCTGCATTATAAAAAGCCCAAAAATTTCCCACTAAAGTGCTAAAATTGTTAATATTGTTTATTGATATTTGCAAGAGGTTCACAAAAAAATCTGAATCTCGAGTATGAATGGCATTTCGACAAGAATAGAGAAACATATAAAGTATATACTTTCATGATATATTTATGGTGTGTAAGGAATGTAGTGTCCAGTAGCATTTCATGTTCATCAACATAGACTGTAAAACGGTCTCGAAAAGTCGCGTAGAATCCAATACAGCCAATCGCCAATATGAGCAGAGCTATCCGACCTTGACCCCAGCGACAGTCTGTAATCATAAAGATTAAGTCTAGGATCCAGTTGCATATAAGTGGCCAGACTTAAATTTGGCAAAAAAAAACTGATCAAACACAACATTAAACGTGTCATTTTTCGCGTGTTCCCATGCTTTTAGCCATTCAATTTTTCCGCTTCAGTAACCAGTGGGTTTGTATTATAATTTCCGCTGACAGAATTAAAAGCCTAATTTCTATGCCTGTGATGAACTTTTAGCAAGCATAGCTGAAATAGTGTCGTTTGTCAAGCAATCATTTTCATCATTTTCACCTACATAAAATGAACAGCTAAAAAACAGCTGGTTGGAATAAAAAAGTGACAGTTGGGAAAATTAATTAAAAGTTGAAATTGCTGCTGGTTTTGCTCAAAGAAAAAATCGGCATGTTTTGTAAAATAGAAGCCCCGGGAATCGATCTCTGGTTGCTGGCGTCGACGTGTAAAATGCTAACTACTACATCAGAAAAATTTGTAGGCCCTTTTTTACGCGGGCCGCATACATACTATATTTGGAATCAAAAATTCCTACGTTAAAGAGGATAGGTCGAATTTCTTGTGTTAACACTAGAAGTGCAAGTACCTCGCTGCTCTGCCAAACATTGCGCAAACAACAACTTCGGGAAGTCTAGAGCTGCCGAAGAATGCAAAATATGCAGTATCGAGACAGAATCGATTAGCAATATTCGGATTAGCAATCGGATGCTCAGTGATGTCAACACACTACCATTTGAGCCAACCTAGCTGACTAAATTTCCGGATAATGCATACTTGATAAACTCCATCATCTTGCCAGAGGTTTCATAGTGTGGTGGTTGGTTAGCAGAATTTTCAATCTTGTGATCCGAGTTCAAATCTTGGTGAGACTTATCTTTTTAAAAGCAATTCAAAAATTGGTTTACAATTCACTATTTTTGTCGTTATTTGAAAAACTTTGTACATAGCTACTCAGCAGTGAATGTGTGCAGAAATAGGTAGTTAAAATCCTTCTGTCCACAAAATGTGGCGGCCTATAATATTTCCTCAGGAATAATGACACTAAAGCCTCACAATCTAGCAACTCTCCGCTCAGCAGAAGAGCTTGTTATATAAAAAAAACTTAATTTTAGTCCAAGCTAACCGACGTGCAATTTGAAGTCGAGTTCACAAAAGAGGGGAAAGTTAAGTCCGTTTAGTCCGGGTGCTTAAGTAAGACTTATGTTAAGTATTCTTTTTGAAACAGTTTATGGGACTAAAGTAAACTCGCTA
>JASANF010008179.1:0-37916 GCA_030248245.1 Trissonchulus sp. WLG1_4 | reverse complement strand
AAAATGGCACACCTCGTCGGAGCGACGGTAGGCGTAGAAGAGCCCCTAGAGCATCACCCCAATGGTTTGATCCCCCTTGACGAAGGACTTCGCCGTGAAATCGAACACGACGAACGACTGCGGCGTTTCAACTCAGAGAAGCGACGAAACAGCGTTTAATTAGCTGAATAAGAACACAGCTGACTGGAAGAGGGTATACGCAGGTAGAAGTAGAACTATATAATCATATATATCGCCAATTATTTATGTACCATATTTATTTATTTGCTATCTACTTAGTATTTATCTATTTTATCTTATGTATTTATGGCATATGAATGCTTTCTTAATGCAATCCATATATTTTGTTATGTCACTGTTACGACACCAGCCGCCACCCCTAAGTTGAAAAAATTTAAACATAGATTTTAATTAGTAAAAAAAAGTTTAATAAGTTTAAAATCGCTCAAAGATATTACATTTATCACTTATGACCGTTAGAATTACGACGAAGCAATTCAAGGAGCGGCTTAACAAAAGAGAAACTATCGCGCAGATGAAACTGAGCTATAAGCATATAAGTTACACAAGAACGCAACCACGACATACCTTGCTACGTGAAGAAGCCAACCGCAAGAATGTAACACTAAACCTATCCTAACGCCCCATTGTATAAGGCATGAAGGCAAAGACAAGAATACTCGAAGACAGAGCATGATTATTCAATATATAAATTCCTACACATTACACAAGAGGTCAGTAAGTCTTAGAACAACACCTGCATAAACCCAGCAAAACAAAGACCATCACTGGCTAAAAGAAACGCATATACAAAAAGAGTGCTCTTTGCAACCAAGTTAGGCTAGAAAAACTATCAAATCAAGAGCTATTGGTAAAACCAGACCCACATACTGTATGCATATATTCGCAAAAAAAGAGGCCGCAAACCATCGCCACACTTTACTCTCGCCTTATGAAAGGCTCTCATACAAAAATACCGTTGCAGCCAACACAAACATCTCGCGTACAGGCCTGCCAGTTTAAATACCCGAAAATTAGCAGTAGACAACAAAAAAAACTAGCGAAGGGCCTGGCGCCTGATATTTCTTGGAAATTCCTCACAGCTTCATTTTACCCCAAAGTAATACTAAAAACTAGGGATATAAAATAAGCAATGCATGACTCCATCGAAAATTAGAAAACACGCCGCGTCTGGGTATAAGAACAGAACCGTTAAAAAAAAATTACTACCGTAATCCCAAAAACTAGATGCAGAGACCATGCCCAGTCAACATAATTGCCCCCCCCCCCCCAACACTTTCGTGCAATTCGGCAAGCAATAGACCTCGAAAAAAAATCAAGGCCTTTATCTTCCTTTAACTTTCAAAATACCTTGAAATGCCACAACGTTTATCCTCCATTTTTTTAATAAACTCGAGAGGAGGTGCGAAACTCGAACTTGAAATGTTAAAACTTTTAAACTTTCCTAAAAATTCGGAGCTCTAATTGTAAAGGAGACGATAAACAGAGAAAAAAACCGAACAGAGAAACCAAAAGCGGTGAAAACCAACTTGAAGCGAACCGATGAGACATATATATAAAGATATAACCTGCATACGTACGTGAACTGAAAGTCAAACGCCAGGCGATCGGCACGCACAACCTACATACAAACCGCATACTCTGAATCCACTGGTGTCTATATGCCTTTAAACTCGGTGGAACCTGAGACTAATCCCAACATTACACAGCGCAGGTATGGACAGAATTTAAAAGAAATTTATAAGTCGGACAACTCGGCCTTCAACAAATGCACAAGAACCTTCTGTACGCATGCGGCCGTGCGTCTTTCGGCGGGGGAGGAATGTAACGGCGTATTCTGGGTTTGTCTACATCTAGGTTTGTCTAAGAACCAGAATTTGGCTGTTTAAATAACAGCTCTCAGCCAATCACTGCGAAGTTCTGCCTACCAAGCCTATACGTACTAGTATTATATAAAATTACAAAGCCTACTGTAGAAATCGACACAATACAAACTTTTCGAAATATCTTATCTTATCTATAGTAGCAGAGCAATGACTCAAAGAGACAAATAGTCCAAAATTGATTGCAAATTGATTACACTTTTAATTCGCCGAAGTTGTTAGTTCAAACGTTTGAACCGAATTTTTTAAAGGAATAGCATATCCAGCGATACACAGTACACGAGTATATACATTGATTGTATTCCACTTTGCAACCTGACCATCTCACTTTGCACCTTTTCTGTTGACATTAATCTCAGCAGCTGTTGCTGATATTTGTCATTATAAGTAGATGGGCACTGTAAGAATAGAAAAAAACTACGGTATACCATTAGGGAAGCACTGTAAAGAGAGAAAAACTACGGTATACCATTAGGGAATTTAGGGGGGGGCACGCTGTGGAATTGTACAATAATTTTCTCTTTTTATGTTTTTTATAAAACCCCCAAACTATTTTTTACTCCGGAAAAAGTTTCAAAATTTTTTTGCCGCCAATGTTCCCCCTGCCGATGCCCAAGACATTTTGGATATCCCCTGCACTCCGCAGTATTTCAGCATAAGGGTTATTTTTTGGTATCATATGTATTTCTGTTAAGACAATTTATTTTATACACTTTCAACAAAACCTCCATGTTTTTGTTTTTTCTTCTGTAGACTGCAGTTTTATAGACGAGGGGACTAAATATGCCCAATTAATTGTGCATTGACCCTTATGACTATTGAACTATGAGTTTAAAGTGAACATGTTGCAAAGTGGAATCGTTAGGGTGCAAAGTGAGACGAAAAAGATAATCCGCTAAGTATTAGGTTGCAAAGTGTGATTATACCGTGCGGGAAAAAACCCTACGCGATTTGTGGGAAAACCCCTAGTGCTTCCAGGACGAACCTTTAGACGTAGGTTCTTTTTGCTTAGTACGCAAGTGGAAAAAGCGTCCCAAACTGACTTCATCTACCAATTCTGGCATTTCTGAGGCCTTTAGCATTTTTTATAAAATATGAAAATTTTGCATGTTGAAAAATTCCAAAGTGACAAAATTTTCCAAATTTTGGACTTGTCAATTTTTCACAATAAGACTTTTGGCCAACGACGTCTGCATTTTTCAACCTTTTGCAGAGATATAGGTAAGGTAACTCTCTGCAGAGTGAACTTCACTCTTTAAAATACAAAATCTGTGAACAATTTGCGGTACAACACGATTTGAATGACAGCAATGAAGGGAAATTTAATTATTGGAAAGTTAATAATATGTTTAACAAAGCCAAACAGCTGCAGGGGGTGAAGGCGGCAGCCCTCTGGAAAATTTTTTCCGTTTTTAGGCCGAATTTAGTCAACTGGGGACGTATCAGAAATTTTTTCGACAGGAAAATTAAAAAATAAACATGGGATCCTCACATCGGAGACAGCGTAATACACAGGTGGATGCAGCATGATGTAATGTAATGTTGAACCTTGAACATTTAACAGGGGGGGGGGTGGGGGGGGGGGGGGATTTTGTGTTTTTTTATTTTTTTTTCTTTTTTTTTGTCTTACCCCAGCGAGATGAAACCACAAAGTGAAGTTAACTCATATATATATATACATATATATATATATACATATATATATATATATATATATATATATATATATATATATATATATATATATACATATACATACATACATACATACTTCTAAAGCTCAAAAACAGTGGAAAACGTTGTGGTTTACGTTTACCTTTGATTGTTCAAAGTTCGCGTGGGAAAAAACTCTATTGCAGGGAAATACCTTATTTTGTTTGGCGACAATTTTTTTGCTAAACGCACATTGTTGCTACAAAATTTGACTGATCTGGGCTAAAAACATGCGTAGACTTCATTGAAACAGTTTATTTGGTCGAAAACGTTTTTTGCCGTTTTGGCCCTTTTTTTGGTGATGTTTCACCAAAATTCTGCATTTTTCGGAATGTTTAGGCTTTAGCTGCTGTGTGCCACTTAAATACAGACAAGGGCGTACCCAGGGGGGGATGAAGGGAATCCTCCCCCCCCCGAATTTTTTTCCCAGTGATTTTTTACATAAGTATCACCCCTTTGGTTTTTATTGTCCGGCCGGAAAAATTATCTGATCGTCTCCAATTGACCAAATTTGGCCGAAAAATCAAAAGTTCCTCAATTTTTTTCTGGAAGCTGCCGCCCCCAGACCTCTGTGGCTTAGTAATCCTTGTTATTTTTTCTGGAAGCTGCCGCCCCCAGACCTCTGTGGCTTAGTAATCCTTGTTATTATCTTTCATCAAAGAATATGCATGTATACACAAGTACATTAATTACTTTACTTTATTTGTGTAATACACCGTTTGATGTGATACTCCCATCTTTTGTTTTAAATTTAGTCGGAAGAACTTTCTGATACGTCTCCAGTTGCCCAATTTCGGTCAAAAAAGTGGAAAAATCGAAATTTTCTTCTGGGGGCTGCTGCCCCCAGACCCCTGTAACCTTTTGGGTTAGTAATCTTGCGTTTGTAAGGCGTTTCATGAGTGTTACAATTGCTAAAAAGTGCATTTTAAGCCATTACAAAAAATCAAAAAGTCCCTCCCGAAATTTTTTTCTGGGTACGCCACTGAATACAGAAATGGTAGACGGGGAAAGTGTTTGTGCACCGTTTCTACCGTAATAAACGTAAAAATTTTAACGCCAGTGCTAACTTACGTACCTGTAGAGGTATAAAAATGCGTATACTTGCTTTTATAGGCAAAGAAAACGCATTAACAGTTTGCACAAAAAAATAAAATTTTGCACACTAAAATTAAAATGTTGCACAATTATGCACACAAAAATTTTTGAAAAACCCTGCATCAAAGTCAAAATTTGACTGATTTTTGAAATATTAGCTCATTGGTGCCTCAACTAAGTTTAACAATCTATAACTTAAATTGAAGACAAATTTTGCCGAGGTGCCATTTTTGTCGACTTTTAGTTACTGGTGACAAATTTTCAGTTATTTCATTTTTTACCGAAAGTGACGTTTTAAAATTCCTATCATATTGAGACAAATCCTGATAATTACAATTCACGAAGTTCGGCACCTTCATATACATCTGTTCTAAGAGTGTGCAAAGTTTCATTCGGATCGGCTTTCGCACAATCGCAGCTGACAGTAATAATCGTGAAAAAATTAACCCGATAGCCCACTTTAAGAAACCTGAGGTTTGCCTACACATACGTATTTTCCAAAAAATAGAGCTAATTTTTTAGTACTAAAATCCGTTAAGAATTTTAGAAGCCAAAAAGTGGCTAACGAAAAATTGGTTTGAAAAATAGTGTATTTTCGTCAATGTTGCTCAACGTATTTTGGAAATTATTTTAGAAAGGTTTGCCTACACATACGACTTTTTAAAAAGTTGCAGCTAGCAATTCGCTGCATAAAACTGTTTTAAACAGTACTACAAGTCTAAAAGCCATATAGAATTTTTCGGTATGTTGCTTTCCAGTGCCAATAAAGCGTTTACTGGAAAGTGCAAACCTTTGGAAAAGCCATTTCACTATCAGCCTCTCGTCCTCTTTATTTCAAAGCTGCCTTTTTTCGTATTTTTCAGACTGTCTGTTATTTAGCAGCCTGAACTGCATGTTTTTCGCTTATAGCCGCTCCACCGATTCTGCCTAGACTAGCGCAGTTGTTTGGATGATGTATCTTCTCAATAATGGCTTCCTGGTTTCAGGACTGTGAGCTTTTGTCCAGCAGTCCGAAGTCATTTGCCCACAGCTTCAGTCCTTCCTGTCCGGCCGGGTCCAGTCAGCGAATCTCAGTCGGCACTCCGTCTAACTCGCAAGACTGCCTCATTTCTCCCCAGCTCTCTCCGATTCGATCTGGCGTTTCAAAGGGCGAACTGTTGGGTCTGTTATTATACAGCAACGAGTTTTTTGCTATAAAATTGTTATTAAGGGGGCGCTCCGGGAATCAAGGTTTTGGGCCGTATTTTTTAAAAACAGCCAAAATGTCCTATCATTCTTGAAGGAAAGTTGCCCAAAATACTATTTCTGATGTTTTGACGTGCATATCTCTATAGCAAAAAATTTAGAAAAAATTGGACAATTTACAGATTTTATTCTACTTTTACACAAATTCAGCAGGTAAGCCAGTGCACCAACGCTTTTTGAGGTTTTACAAACAGACGATACGTAGATTTTATTAGTCGTAATGAAAAATTAAAACAATTTTATTGCGTTCTGTGCAAAAAAATCGCACAAGAAACCATTTTCAGAAGCAGCAGACTCAAATATAGGCTGTGTGAATACAAAACCAATTTTTCGGCATTCGATTATAAAATGCTGGTAAGATATTTTCATACAAAATTTTGCACATTTATAGCCTTAGGCTCTGCGCAGTTGAACAATTTTTTAGTTTTTTAAAATAAAGCTTAGAAATTTTTTTATATGAATTTTATTGCTCAGAGTTCGACTTCGAAAACACATAATGACATTTTTTATCCAAACCCGACATCATTGTTAAAAACCAAAATAATGTTCAACTAGAGAAGCACATAAGCTGCATTTTGGTATTTAAAGTGTGACTATACGCAAAGTGTAAGCAGAGTTATCGTTTGCCGAAACTTCACTCACGTTTGGTGCTCTGAGGGTCACGTGACATGATCACGTGATTTGAAATTTTGCCTCCAGTGTTCTTTTGTGCCATACTACATATATGTATAGTAAAGTTTGACATTTGCCAACTTTTTTGCCAATTTTCGATGTAACCCCCGATTCCTGGAGCGCCCCCTTAAGATGTGTGAATTGTACTTTGTATTTTGCTTTAATATACCAGAAATTATTGAGTTTGCATTTCCAGTACGAAACTTGAAGTGATACAAAACTATTTTGCTGGATTACCCGAGAAATAAGACAATCTTGAAATTGAATCTATTTTTTCGAATCTAAAATAATGTTTGGAGTTGGACTTCTCGACAAAAACTTTAGCATGTTTTGCTGAGGAAATCTTAGGGCCGGGATCGAGACATTCGTTTGATTAAATTTTTTTTACATTCAGATATCAATTCAAAAGGGTTAAGAAGATTAGGTTTCAAAACCAGGGGAAAAAAGCAAAACTATTGCAATTAAGTCTTTTTAAATATCATTTGATAGCCTTTTACCGTTAGCGCCACTTTGTATTTGAGTATCACAGATTCACAGGGCCTATATATTCCTTTACCGGATTAAAGGGTTAATTTTAATCGGACTAAATGGTTTAAAAATTCCGCTTAAAATGCCAGTCCAAAACCTCCGGAATAAACGGAAACTTTTAGCGCGCTGCTTTTTAATCGGACTTAATGGACTTAACTATGCACACTAATGTTAAGCGTGAATGTTAAATCCGTTTAGTCCAGTAGTTATTTTTTTAATGGAGTCAGACTAAAATTTATTTTATTATATTTTATTATATACTATTGTAAGTTTTTTAATCCGTTTAACCCGATTTGCCATTCCTAAACCTCGAACTAAAATAAATCCAGTCCGTTTAATCCGGTAAAGGAATAGGCCCACAGTGTTGTGTTGCTTCAAAGACTTGGTTGTGCTTGTGCCGCCATTGGAATGGGCCAAAGGTTACAAAGATAAGAAAGATGGGGAAGGTACAGCTGGCGGACAGGCCTGAGTATTGAAAACTTCGAAAGCATACACTTGAATTGATATATTAACTCCTTAATATGTTTTAGAACCCGATCAAACGCCTGTTGGTATCCTTGCGAAACGTCGCATTTTGAGTCAGGTGGACGCAAATGACAGTTCAAGCGCCATGGGTGCGTAAGAATTGCCTTGAACAGGAAATTTAGTTTTCGTACCGTAATAGTCGCTGTAGTTTGGCTGTGTTAAAATTTCGAACGACGTTTCATCAGATTCATGAAGTAGACAATATTATGAACGTCGTTGTTTCATTGTCATAACGATTTTACTTTTCAGAAATCGGGTCACAAACTAAGAGAGGAGCTTTAGTAGGTACATTGTTTTTTAACACTGGAAAATTTTAATTCTCCTTTTTGTCGTGATGAAAAGTGTGATCGTCTTTGTTGTCTTCTGTTAATGACAGGTTTTAAAATTTGAGAGTATGACTAGAGAGTTTAAAATAATTCTCCTTTCAGACGCGTCAATGAGATCTCTCCGTAGTGGCTCTGGTGGCGTTCGTAGAAGCTCGTTGCGAAGTATAGACGAAGCGCCGGCTCCGTCAAATGCCCACCAGAATAGTATGATGGAAACTTCGGCTCCGGCTTCACCAGATCTGCTGTCTAAAACAGAAAACAAAAGACCGTCAGAAAATCAGGCTCTGCAAAAAATAGTTGCCGCAGATTACTCATTTTTACCTCCACATTTGACTAGCCAGCTTTCTATTATTCGCGAAAATTCTATGGAAGAAAAGTTGCCGCCTCATTATTGCTCTGCTTGGGGCGATACAGGTTACCAAACCATGTCTGGTGTGGGCACTGATTGCTCAGAATTCGGCGGTACCAGCTCAACAGACTGTAGCCAATCGCAGGCCGTGAATTCGGGAATATTCTCCACGACCATCACTCAGCGAACGACTAAGTCTCAGAAACTTCATAATGTGCCCCAGCCCCATCAACATTTTGATCCTAAACTGGCATCCACCCCGCAGGTTGCAGCCCTTCAGCTCGGCACTCACTCTCAGTACTCTGCATCTGACCATTCGGCATCTCATTGAATTGTATTGTAATATTTTGTTTGTTTGTTAGTGTACACATTTACTTATTTTGGAACATTTTTAGCTTTTTCATATTCTGGTAAAAATACTGTCTGCAAAGCCATGCGAAGCTGTATTTGGATTTGAATCAAACGGTGGCAAACAAAATACTTGACCTTGCCCATAAATTAATATGACGTGTGAGCAGAATTCTTGACAATATTTTTGATTGGAGTTATTTTTAAATTTTGAATTTTCGACAAGGGTTACCTTGTGTGCCAATTTGAATAAAACTTATATCAATACTATTTTCACTTGTACAGATGCTCAGTCGATTGCTCATTATTTTGTTTGTTTTCATCCTTGAGTAGTGTTTCCACATTTTAGTTTAGTAATATTGACTTTTTAACTAGTTCTTTAATTTTATTTCAGTATGTGTAAGTGGGTGCCATTCTAATTTGCTATGTTATGTTTTTTGTTGGAATTTGTAACAGTGGAAAGAGTTTCAAAGAATGTTCTTTAATATTATTTTTTCGTTTTTTACTGCCGCGACGTATTAATATTGACCAATAAGTTTACTAGAATTCAATTTAATTGCTAGCTGAGTGCTTAGTATGTTGTGTTACGTAGTATTTTTACGCAGTGCTTCAGTGGGGTAAAACTCATGTGCATGTGAAAAATGACGTATATATATTTAATTGTGCTGTGTAGTTTATATCATTGGCTTTATTTAATCTTTCGTATCTCGTCAGTCTTGTATGTTCCTTACGTCATCAAACATGAAGTCTTTCAAAATTCCATCCTTACTTAATGGGGGGCTGGCTACCCAGGTCAAAAATCAAAGTTCTCCAATTTTGCTTATTTTCACATATGTTTACTCCCCCAAGGCACCCCAGCATCAGATAAGAACAATTAAGCTTGAAGGTTCACTTTTGGTTCAGTACGGTTGTCAGTGTATTTACATAGGCAAAAGTACGCAAAAAAGCCTAAAAGTAGCCCTTAATTGGACAGTTCTAACACAAACCACGTCAAGCTAATCAGGCTGAAACTTGGCATAGTAGCAGCCCACATATATGCGCAAAATCGTATGATCCGGATTTTTGATATGTTTTTTAATTTCTAAAACCGAGGGTGAAATGTGAAAAAATGGCCGTTTTTTGGGCCCGCCAATTTGAGCGATTTTACATTTGGCGTCATTGCTCAGGCCATGGGCAAAAATTTGAAAAAATGGATCATAGAGGTTGAGATATGACGTTAGGCTATCGAATCATGTAAAAATCAGCTTCGTCAGTATTAACAAAAATTTCGAGTAAAGGAACGCTTTGTGAGCACAAAAAACTTTTTTTGCGCCTATGATTTACACGTAAAAATCAATTTTTGGAAGCCCCACGTAAAAAATTGGCAAAAGCATTGGTTCCAGTTTGTTACATCTGCGATGCGCCTTCACTGGGGCTACATTGTGTGCAAATTTGAAGCGAATCGGAGAACCTAAAATTTTCACTTTTACAGGTAGCCCGCCCCCCTTAATACCTTTGTTATTGTTCTTTTTATTGAATTTTTTGCCACATTGTTGATCGCGTTTTAAAAAGAACACCGAACGACCAAAAATTCATCGACAGCACCACCTCATCGAAACTTGGCATTCGATTTACTTTTTAGTGATTTACCTGTTCCAGTAGCTACGACATCAGTATCAGTTATGACTTTGAGTACATAATAATGCTTTACTTTCAAGAAGAGCGAGACACTTCTTTAATTTGTGCTATCGTGTAGGCAGACATGCTCGTCGAAAATAACAAAATTATGTAAGAAAACAAACACGTAAACAGCTAATCAGCGCGTAGAATATGCGATTTACTGAAAGTAAAAAAATTTTATATCACAGATGGGTTGTAAAAAACATCAGCAGGTTTTCAAATACGAGAGGATTGTAGGATTTTTTCGCAAAGATTCAGCTAATTTCATTCAGCAAGATTTGTTCTTTGATCTTTTGTTCACTCTACACTCTACGTCAAACTTCCAAAGTATACCCTAGGTATATTTTCAAATATTTAGTGATAGTTGTGCACTTTTATGAGCTTTCATAACTTTTTTATAATTTATCATTCGTCAATGCTATTAGTGATTTTGAAATAAAAGAATTATGTATGTAAATACCTGTTTTTCTAAAGCAATAGGGTCAATTATGACAAGCGCATCTGCGTCCGCTATACCACAAACAGATACAGAAGTGTCTTATTCTTCCTCTATTGGAGTAATACAATTCAGTCATTCAAATTTATGACTAAGGGACTATTCCTTTACCGGATTAAAGGGTTAATTATAATCGGACTAAACGGTTTAAAAAATATGCTGAAAAAAGCCATTCCGAAACCTCCGGATTAAACGGACTTAACAGCTGGCGCGCTGATTTTTAAGTCTGTTTAGTCCACTCAAGCTGGACTTAATTTTTCGCGCCAAATTTTTTTAATCCGGTAGTTTTGGAATGGACCTAATTTATAATCGGAGTAAATTTAGTCGGACTTAATTTAGTCCGGTGTCATTTTCTAAACTTAAACTTCCCGACACTGATAAATTTGGATTTCTAATGCAACTAAAATGTTTTTTCGCACCAGCCAATCAGTTTTTTCTCCGCCTACAAACTGTACTCTGATTGGCTGAGCAGTTGAAGTTGACCATTAACTCGCTGTTTGAATACAGCGTTTTCGCAATATCAAAAATTTATTTGCAGGGACACATAATGCAAAAAACTAGCTGCAAATGATAATATATTAATTTTTTACTATCCATTATATAAAGACTATTCAGCACCTTATCGTTCAGGCCGGCGTAGCCGAGTGGTTAAAGCGTTCGCATTGACCACGCCTGGTTGGCTGTCGAATAGGACTTGAGTAAATTCATAAAATAAACTTTTTGAAAATTTTTGATTAAATAACATATCCAAAAAATCTTTTCAAAAACCCTTTTTTAAAAAAATTTTAAATTTTTGACAAGAATTTGTTAAGAATTGACCAAAAAAAGCAATTTTGACGAAGATCTTTTGGAATACGTTTTTTAAACAGATAATTAAAATACACCATAAAATAGCCCAATTATTCAGCTACAATCTGATATATAGATCGTCTAAATCGGTTAAGATAGTCATAAGTAGAAAGCGAATAATTTGGGGGCACGGGGAAGTTAAGTCCGTTTAATCCGCGTAACAGAACGCGGACTAAAACTCCATGTAAAATGCAGCGAGTGGACTAAAGGGACTTATTTAAATCCGGTTTAGGAACGGAAATTTTTTAATCGGACTAATTTTAGTCCAGCTGAGAGTTTAATCCGGTGGTACATAGTTTAGGAATGGGATCGGACTAAAAAGTTTAATCCGGTGGTAGTTTAGGAATGGGTTCGGACTAAAATTAAGCCGCTGACTTATTTTAAACCGTTTAGTTCGTTTAGTCCGACTTGTCATTCCAAAACCTCGGACTAAAATAAGTCCAGTCCGTTTAATCCGGTAAAGGAATAGGCCCTAAGCTTTAGATAACGACCAAATTATGTGAGTTTCTTTGTAACGTGCATGATTAAGTTTAATTCAAGGTTTTCTTATAATCTTTGTTTATAGATAGTTTTTGTAACAAGTTTGTCGTGTAATACTTGTTTTTATTGAAACATTTGCATTGTTTTTCTGACTTTCTGTCACCGTTTTGTATTATTAAATTTATCAGTAATTATTCTTCTTACGGTTAAATTTAAGTTTCTCGTGTGAATTATTTGTCCCGTGCCACATCGCGTGATGAAATTGTTTTCCAACTAGCTGACTTCGACAGTCAGAAACGCATGTTGATTAAGGTGGTAGTGTCGCCAAAGCAGTTTTGCTCATCGGTTGCAAAAAGAGAGCTTTTTGTTTTGAAATTGTACGTTCACTGAGAAACTAGTTCAATGCTGTATGGTGTCAAATAATTACTGTCAGATACTAGTCTACCAATATCTACCAATGTCTTGAACCAATCACAATTTGTAAGCCAGACATCACACAATAGGGACATGAAAGTTCGACAAATCAAGCCAGATATCAGATTGGCCAGCTTGTGGAGTACACATAATGTGTAGACGCACTATTTGTTGCGACAAATAAGAAAAAAGAAAACTGAAGGAACGTTTTCCTTTTGATTTTAAAATACGCGTCCAGATTTTTAACAATTCATCATTATTGCTATGAGTACTTCACAGTTTCCGCACAGTTTCACAGTTCAAACAGGTATTACTCCGCAACCACTAAAGCGATTTGCACCAAATTTGGTATACATAAACTACAATGCATGTACTAAGAGTCTGTGCAAACAAATTAAACAGAAAAATTGATAAATGTGACGAAAACATGGAATGTGAATAGGTTTTCAAAACGTCATTTTTCTGACTTTGCGGCATCATTGCAAACTTTATGCTGCACTACTTTTGCTGAAACGTGGCAGAAATATTTGCCTTTAGATACATTTTTTTAAATATAGAGAGAACAATTTTTAACATTTCACTGAACAAGCTCTACAGTCGCGCAAACTCGACTGCTTTTGCGACACTACCCCCTTGGTATTACAGACAACTTTCACAAAAGCTTGACTTTATCAAGAGTTAGTCGGACTAAACGGTTTGAAAAAATCAGCTTAAAAATGTCATTCCAAAGTCTCAGGATTAATCGGACTTAACTTTTATCGCGCTGCTTTTTAATCGGACTAAATGGACTTACTATGCACGCTAATATTAAGCGTGCATGTTAAATCCGTTTAGTCCAGTGGTAGTTTTGGAATGGAGTCAGACTAAAATTAAGCCGCTGACTTATTATAACTCGTTTAGTCCGGTTAACCCGATTTGCCATTCCTAAACCTCGGACTAAAATAAGTCCAGTCAGTTTAATCCGGTAAAAGAATAGGGCCTAAGAATAAAACACCAGCAATAGGAACAAAAAATGAACAGCTAGCAACAAGAACAAAGAACTCTAAGTTTTAATTGGTTTCTGAGCTAAGTTCGGAAAAAATTCAGACCAAGTTCGATCGTGTGCATGCAATAATTTGCTCCGAACTTGCTTCGGACCAGATTCGATCGTGTAAATTGTCCTTGGAATGCTGCTAGCTTGAGATGCAGAGTTAGGCTCGATTCATACTTCTACACGGACATTCGGACATACAGGCAAACGGACGAACGGACATCCGGACAAAATGAACGGCAGAACGGCCGTTTGATTCATACTTTCGTCCGTTCAGCCGTATGCCCGTTTGCCCTTCAGCCGTATGTCCGTTCATCCGTATAAAACGGCACAATTTCACTTTGTCCGTATGTCCGGCAAAGTTAAATTCAGTTCAACTCTGCCCGAAATTGTAGGGCATACGGACAAACGGACATCGGCTCAAAAGTATGAATCGCACCTTTGTGCGTATGCCCGTACAGCCGTATGTCCGTACGCCCCAATGTCCGTTTGCCCTAAAAAGTATGAATTGAAAAAACGGACAAAACTTGCTTTGTCCGTGTGCCCTATGTCCGTTTGTCCGTATGCCCTATTGAAGTATGAATCGACCCTAACAGATAAGCTAACTTGTAAGTCAAGTGAGTAAGAAACGCCAATTTCGATTCATAATCTATAATTTTTCGCTATGTAGTAATAATTTCTAAAATGAGACCTTATATCTTGTTGTTATTTGTTAATTATTCTTTCTGGCATCGAGAAGCGGGACTTATGTATGTAGTTCTTGAATTTGTTGAGAATAGGTATGTCGTGTAGGGCATCCCTTTGACGGGCCAAAAGTGCCCCAAAATTGAGTTAACAAGCGCAAGCTGGTATAAGCCAATTTTTGGCCGCACAAAAAAATAAGTTACAAGTAGGAAAACCGCAACCTGTCGCCAGAAGAAAGCAAAACCGGATACCGCTCTCCCTGCGCCGGGAGTCAGGCACCAGCCCTCGTCGATTGCTCCAGTGCATCTCTGCACAGAACCTGTTTTTGTTGGACACCATGACACGGAACGGACACTATGTACGTCACGTGCGTAAGCCGTGTAAACAGTAAGCAGCCACTGCCAGCCGCACTGACTCAGTTGTCAGTGGCTACAGGTTGTGCATTTTTTTCCTGTCGAAAATGTTATCCCAAATATACCAAGTCACCAGGTACCACCGTATTATATAATCAGTTGAAAGTCAAGTCAATTTCAAAGTTCTAAAATAAAAATTAATGCAAACTGAGCAGTAAAATAACAGCTGAAGTCAATGACCGTCAGATATGATTAGACAAATTTTTTCAAATTAATTTTTTTGCCTGAAACTTTCATTTTTGCTCTCAAAATGTCTATATTAATGTCAAAGCTATTAGTGTGTAAAAATCACAGTGGATGTTTTGTCTTGAAAGTATGCAGAAATCTGACGTCACGAGGCAGCCAAAATTAGAATTTTGAAATATTCTGTAAACTTGTGGGGTGTTACGTACCGATTTGTGATTCTTTTTTAATAGTGTTGTGCTACATTTGACGTGCTTAAGATGGCCCATATTAGTATGGTGAAGTTAAGTAGGTTTGCCTTGTTTAGTTTTAACTAGACTACTGATTTTAAGACAATCACCCCAATTTCCATTCCCATTTTAAACTTTCGGCAATTCTTAAAAGAAGTCCTAGATAGCAGCATATACATACATATTATGTAATAAATATTGAATTTGATGTAACCAGTGGAAATTTCACTTTTGTCAAATTTTAAAAACTGTTACTACTATTGTTACAACTGTAGATAGCTCCATAAATAAAGAGGGGGGATCGGTTAGGCCCTTCTTTGCTGAATCAGAACTTAGTTCCATCTGATAACTATTCCATTTTTCTGCGTAAGCATCTTTCGAGCATGATTTTTTCAGAAACCCTTACTTTTGCCTAATGCCGTTCGCTTAACTCCCCATTCAAGATTGAGTTTGAGTGCTACTGTAAGTTTACTATAACTAGGTTAGTTATTTCACTGTGTGAAATCGTTAATTGTCTTTTCTTATGCTATAGGGTCCTGTCAACCTACATTTCATGGCCAATCAGAATGAACGAAAGATGTAAAACTAATTCCGTGGAAATTAGGCGCATCATTTGGCGATTTTGGCAGATTGCGAATCAGTTGCAACTGAACGACAGCCCTACAAAGTTTCCTTCTACCATTTAGGAGTTCAATTTCGTGTCATTTTTTTCAATAACAGCCCCTCTAATGTGTCAGCTGGCTCGCCTAACCGCTATGGCGGTTCTTTTAGCAGTGGCCTATGCACCCATGCCTCCGGGTATGAATGGGGGAAATGGAGGCAATGGGGGCTACGGTATGAATGGGGGAAATGGGGGCTACGGTATGAATGGGGGTAATGGAGGCTACGGCATGAATGGCAATGGCAAAGGAAAGTCAAAGGGCAAGAAGGTCGCACCGCCACCAGTGTTGGGTATGTTTGCCTGTATGATAGCCTATCTGCCAGTTATCCTATCACGGCCTTTTATTGTGAAGCAAGATTTCAGACGATCTACGACAGCTTAGCATTGCCCATTCGTTCGAGTGATAGAGCACTGGTCTGCAGAGTCAGAAAAAAAGAAAAGCTTGATCTATCGTTGGCCGTTCTGATGCGGCGAAGGACCAAACAATGTACATATGTATATTTAACCTACCTAGGCAGTTTTTAATATTTTCAGTACCTGGCTGTATGGACGGGCAGGAGTTCTGTATGTTCTGGTCTGAAAATGGCGAGTGCGAGGCCAACGCCATCTACATGTTGGGCAACTGCCGTCAGTCTTGCGGCATCTGTGACGCTCTGGCCCGCCTCCCACCACCCTGCGGTCTCGGTCTGCCCAGTCCGCAAGTCATGCCGGGTGGGGACGGTGGAGACGGTGTAGAGGTGAGGAGATATTCGGTTTCGAAATTTGATGCGGAGTTAAGCCCGGTTCGTACTTGTCCTCAAAAACACAGGGACAGGGACAAGCACAAATATTGGTCATCTACTGTGAAGAATTGACACAAGTGTTTCGGCTAATTTATTGCATACAATCTGAGCCCGATTGCACAAACCTACAATTGTAACAATTGTAGCTGCGCAACGCAAAATTTTCACAATTGTTACAATTGTAACCATTGTAATCACAAAATATTTCACAATTGGATTTATATATGCACATTTTATATTCCATTCTTACAATTGTTACAATTGTAACGCTTATGAAATCTTACAATTGTAACAATTGTGAAGCTTGTGAAATTTCACAACTGTTACAACTGTAAGACTTGTAATGTTGAGCAACCGGGCCCTGCAAGTGACTCCAACTTATTTGGTCAGGCAGTTTTCTTGGAATCGCTGTGTATCTTTCATTTGTCATTAATGGTTCATTCCACCACAGATTCTCCTGGCCATCTTGGGAAGTCTCGGTGACCTGAATGGCGGGAACGGTAACGGTGGTAACGGCGATGGAGGATACGGCACCAGTAACGGCGGTAATGGCAACGGAGGGTACGGCACCAGTAACGGCGGTAATGGCAACGGAGGGTACGGTCAGAACGGTGGTAACGGAGGAAACGGAGGTTACGGCCAGAACGGTGGTAACGGAGGTAACGGAGGGTACGGCAAGAGTAACGGCGGTAACGGTGGTAACGGAGGTTATGGCAAGGGCGGTAACGGTGGCAACGGCGGAGGGTATGGTCAGAATGGCGGCCAGAACGGCGGCGGTGGTTATCGTGTCAGACGGCAGGCAGAAGTTTGTAAGTGTTTCATTTGTGGCGGCGAAAAATTCGTCACCTATACCGGAGTCCTAGTCAGCTAGTCCTAGTCAGTTAGCGCCAGCAACTAATTAATTTGCTGGCAACCGACAGGACTAATTTGAGTAAAATTGAACACAGTGCTCTGTTATTTTGTTAAACGACGTCAGCCATGTTAAAAGACGTCAGCCATTTGTAGTTACTTGTACGGTACTGGTTACATTACATGCACCAGTACATCTATACGGTAAAAGTTCATATACATACTGTAAAAGCTCATATGTCGTACTGTAGTTTGTGCAGGTAATTTTTGGATCTTACGAAAAACGTGGTGTTGGTTGAAATTTCAGTGTATGAATTTTGCTGGTTTCAGTCTGCTTCGTTGATGTTCCTGATAAAATTCTATTCGGCGGCAACATCGCTATGGAAATCGGCATGCCCGTGGATATGTGCGAAACTGCCTGCGAAGCCCTGCCCGAGTGCAAAGCCTACGTCTACTATGAACAGGATTCGTCTTGCTTGCTTTATGATTTCAATTCTCAGGACAGGTATTTTTTTATTTTTTTAGTTTTACTTTTTGCCTTGTTTTTCACAAAGTGACTATATACTGGCTGAGTATTTATGGTTATAGTAACGATTTTGACGATTTTTTTACATTCCATTTTCGTAAAAACTCTTTAGTGAAGCGAATAGCAAAGTCGTAACAAATTGACTAGAAATTTATAACGTAGATTGAGAAATGCACAAAAAACATTGTTTCAGTCGTTTTAAAGTTAATTGAAAAGTTAAAACTAAGTATGTGATTACGTGCTTCGAAAAATTTTGTCGAATTCGCACACAGCCGTATGTCTAAATTACTATTTTATTTAATCATGCCACATCTTATATATTGCGTCGTAGTGCGATTTTATGCCTAATTGTGCCGGACCTAAGGCAAACAAGTTATCTTAGAGCGCTCGGTTTCTAATCTTGATTTTCGTAGATGTAATCTGAACCATTGATTTGAACAAAACTGCTTATAGTTTCCGCGCTAATTTTACAATAAATTATTGCATGCCTGTCAGCCTTTTTGTTTGATTGTTTTATGTTTAGTAGTTATTTTTCATTTAGTTTTTTAGCTGAGTTATTTTTTCACTCTATTTAGTTGGTGTATTTCCGTTGTTTCAGGCCAGATCTGGTAGTTGATGAGGACCCAGCAGCGCCCAGCGTGTTTAAGGAGAAGCAAACTGATTGCCGTAAGCAACAATTCCCATGTCGCTGATAACGTGATAGTTTAGTGTAATTTTTAGTGTAATTTTTACTCATAAAGTTCTTGCTACTTGTAAACTAGTAACTCGGGGTACTAATGCAAAACTGTTTAGGAGTCTTAAGACTCAACCTTTATAAAATCTCAGCTGCATTTGTGTTTTAACTGTGAGAGTCAGTGAAGTATTTCGTTAAGTAGGGTTGAGTCAGCTGAACTTCAAGATACATCATGGTTGATACTTGATTTTTAATCTTATCTAATTTATGTTTTTTTTGTTTTAGCTGACGTAACCCGTAAGTTGCTGTCCTGGATTTATTGTCTTACATTAACGGTGGACTACTCCAATTCGGACTAACTTAAGTCTGAGCTGGAGCTAAACTCTAGTTAAATTGATTTAGTTAAAATCCAGCTAAATAGCAGTTTTCAACTAATTTTTAAGCGCCAACTGCGCTAGTCATGATTGCTGCAGCAGACTTAAACAGATTTAAGAAATTTAAGCTTGTGCTAAGTCGCTTTAAAGTATTCGTCAGTTAGTCTGAGTTGGAGCAGTCCAGCGAAAAACAAACGCAATACTATTCTAATGATTCAACTACACATTCTTAAAGCTGAGAAAATGTTTTCGTGTTTATAGATTCCTGCTAGTGTCTAGTTCCCTTTTACAGAAACAACTAAATAAGTGAATAAGAAGTAAATAAAATTTCAATTGAATTGATTGATTGGCTGGGTTTATAACTTATTTTTACACTTAACTTTTCATTGCTTATTTTTTATTCCCGCCTTGTGAAACCGGGCCCAAGCTCAGTAAATTACAGTGGGTAATTATTATTACCCAATTATTCAAATGGCTAATTTTTTTCAAGCTAACGACTGGTTACCCGTAGCAGTGCATTCAACCTAGAGCTGTCATAAGATTATTCCTACAAACGGCATCATTGCCTCATGTTTTAGCTGGACCTAACGGCGGCGGCACAGGAACACCCGACCCGAACGGGACAGGCGAGGGCGACTGCGAGGACATCGACTCCCTGCTCTGTCCCTTCTGGGCCCTGTCCGGCGAATGCAGTCTCAACCCAGACTACATGCTGTGCAACTGCCGACAGAGTTGCCAGCTTTGTGACTTGGGCGACTTGACGGGCGCTAACGGGGCAGGAGCAGCAGCGCCCGCCGTCGCCCCGATGGCGCCTGGCGACAAATAGACACAACACCGATTCATTCCTCAGGAACTGCTTGATAACTTTGTTACCTTTTGTGAGCGGCAATTTAGTTCTCCAATCGCGTCAGCTTGGCTTGAGCAACTTTTGAAAAGTAGCTGAAATTTACAAATTGAAAATTATGGTTTCTTAAATCAACAGATCTTTTTAATAAGTTTGATTCACTGGAATACTTAAGGTGGTTTGAATACTTAAATGCGAATAAGCTATTCTGGTTCATTGAAATTTTAGAAAAGAATAAAAAATGGCGAGTTTCAGTCACTTGGCAGATTTTCTGATTTTTTAAAATCTTATGTTGAGTTATGCAAGATATTGCAATCCAATTAATATAACATTTTAGAAGACTCCAAGTCCTCTAGTATTTAAAATATTCGAATATTTATTTGAGGCTCAAGCTAAGTTGAGCAAGTTTTAAGTCATTTTGGCTTGTGGCCAAAACCTCTTTTTTGTTGAGGGGCTGACTAAGATATGTACTAGTGTAATTTTTTTAAATTTTACTATATTAGTCTGTAAGTAATGTTACTAACGTACCTGAAATTCAGGAAAAAATTGTCTGAAAAGTCCGAAAGACGTTTTAATTTTTCCACGCTTTCATTATTTCTGATATTTAGCTTGTTTAGTATTCTTTAGCGTCACTGTATTATATTTGGTATAATTTTATAAGATGCTAAATGAGGGTTTGGTGGCACCATTTGTGTCAGGTTGGAAATTTTGTAACTCATCTAAATACTGCTGGTATTCAAAAAATAAAAGTTTTGACGTCAGCGAACGTCAGACTTTGTTTGAATACGGATATTAAGGTAGTTACATCGAGGCTGCATTAGTGGGTCATACGAAGCCTCTATTGCTACCTCGTTGTACTTATCTTAAGGCTTGGCTAACGCTCTGGGTTGCCTGTTTGTTTATTAGTTGAATTTATATAAACAAAGATAGGTAAAAAATGCTTATACGCATACGAATTTATAAACGTATATAAACTTTTTAAATGTATTTTTTTGTTAGTTTCATTTATAAATATACATTTTTTCAATACTTAAATTTTTAATGCTTCGTAAGTTACACATAACCCAAGAGTTAACCAATAAGTATTTTATAAAATTTTTCCATATTGTTGTCAGATTGTGAGGTAATCAAAAGGAAACTTCTGATCACCTGACAATCTGATATAATATTGGCTAGTACTCACAAAAGCTGTTGATTGTAAGATAGAGTTTTAGTGTTGTGATTTCTGGCCATTGTGATATGTAGTTTTATGAAATACCCCGCTTTTTCTAATATTTTGTATTGAAGACAGCCTCATTGTTTCGTTATTTTGGCTGTTGTGTTCAGCGTATGCCAAATATTGCAAGCCAAATACGGTTGCTTGTCTGTACAATGTTCTATTTTTATGTGTGTTTTTGATTGTTTTAATTTGCATCAGCTGTTGCGCACCCTTTTAAAAAATTGAAAACATCTTGTCATTTAGTTTAAAATGAACTGAATTTGTGAAATTTCAAGTCACTTTTTTTTATTAAACAGTCTTTCCATTGCGTTATATTACTTTAAATTTTGCTGAAAGCCCAATTCAACGTACTACACTTTTGACCTGTTCAGGGTCAATATGTTAGGTCAAAAGTGTAAATTTATTAACTTGTTACACTTTTGAAATTGTGGTATTTATACTGCTACTGTTTTGAGTGTGCTAGTCTGGCCATGTTATAATGCTGATGCCTACGGTATTATGGTAAATTACTCAATAAATTGGGTTCGTATATTTGTGTCAGGTTTCATAGTCTAATCAATTATGGAAAGATAGTTGTACGATTTTTTTAAATTCCTATTGACTTTGACAGGGTGTGCACCCTTTCGCTAACTTTCACAAGTCTTACAAGTATGGGTTAAGCCCGGTTCATACTCGTCCTTGTCCGTGTCCCTATCGTTTTGTCCTTAAGCGATTCCAAGAAAACTACCTGGCCAATTGAGTTGATGTTTCTCCTGAGGCAAGTCTGGGTGACATCCAGATCGTATGCAAAAAATCAGCCCAAAGGCTTTGGTAAATTCGTCACTGCAGCTGATCAAAATTTGTCCTTGTCCTTGTCCTTACGTCCTTAAGGACAAGTATGAACCGGGCTTTATGGCACTGGTTGGCGTGCTATAAGTGATTTATAAGCATGTTTCTGTGAAACTCCGAGTACAGGAGTACGAGTGCGCTGCACCTGCACGAGAATTTCACACATGCGTATCAATTACTTTTAGCATAACCACCAGTGCTATAAGTGACTTGTAGATTCGAGTATAGCGTGCAATATAAGTAGACTGCACGCTGCTGCGTGCAGTATAAGTCGGGTTATTGCACTTTACTGTAACACTGAATTGAGTTACAATTGTACTTACTATTCTTTAAGATTTACTATTGCATTGTATGCCGCTGCCTGTCTAGGAGTACCTAGTCTAGCTTTTCAGGTGTAATTATACATTGCCCACTAACTCTGATTAAACGTTGGTCCTTCTTTACCGGATTAAAAGAGTTTAGGTCCGACTCAGCGGATATATAAAGCATGCTTAAAAGGTCATTCCTAAATTTCTGACGAAACGGACTTCACTTTTAGTGCACTGTGTTTTGTCATACCTAATAGACTTAACCAAGCACACTAATGTTGCATATGGATTCATGTTGAATTTCATTGTTTAGGCTTGAAGTAAGCACTGACGTATTTAACTAATTTTTCTTGTTGTGGTAGGTAGATATACATCATATACAGCCTAAACTGCGTATGCGGAGCAAATAAGTCAAACCTGTACAATCCGATACTGAAATAGACCAGTTGTCTACTGGGCTAGCCCTTGCAATCCAGCACTTCAATTTTCTGGGAGCCGCAAAAAGCACAAAAATAAAAAGATTTTATTAAATACAGGCCATTAAAGTTTGGCATGGTTCATTGCATAAAATGGTGAACAATACATGCGAGTATTACCTAATTGTGTCATTTGGTGAACATGTGCGAACCAGACTAGAATAGAACTAAAGTCTGACCAAAAGTTGCTGGACACTGAGACAATAGAAAGCACGTTATGTCGAAGAACAAAATGTCGGCACCAAGAGTGCAGCGAGTAGTCACAAAAATCACGCCACCTGTTTTATCTCAGGGTTCAGTTATTTAGACATTTGTTATATAGTTATTTATTTGGTCAGACAGTAGGTATGTTGAACTAGAACTACAATGAAATAGCCTGGCGCGACTCGACATCTTCCACTGATAGGTAAATCAAGTAGTTATCCAGTGAATGGATTCGAGACATAAATGTAAAACAAAAAAATCTAAAAAGTCAGAAATTAGTTGAACGGATTGGCATGACTGACAGTGATCGGAATGAATGTAAAGAGCGAGGAGTAAAATCTTTACCGTTACCGACAAACTTTCACATTGTGTAGGTATATTTCATTAACTGTAAACTGACCTGGAGTTTTGTTGCCTCCAGGCTCAAATTATGTAAAGTTAGCATGTTAAGAATGCTAGTGGTCTTACCTCCATTAGAAAGCAACAAAAAGCCATAGGAAGACTTGCGCCGCTAAGACGGTGAATATAGCTATGTAGAACTGTGAAAGGCACATGTTTTCAGAAGTGGCTGGTCATTTTAAAAGTGCCCACTTGATAAGAAAAAATGTTTTTTTCACAAACTTCATAACTGGATTATACCAAGATTATACTAACTAGATTAACTGGATTATACTAAGTTATATAAATCCCAGCTAAACCTTTATTTTTAATTAAAGCTTGAGCACAACTGCGCTAATCTTGCATTGGTGCAGCGCACTAACCCGATTTAAGTAATTTAAACCTTATATGCAGTCCACTGAAAATTGTGCTTCACACTTTCACAGTGTTAATTTTTGTCGAAAGGGGGTAAGCAACGCGTGTAAGCAAACAGCATTGCGTGCTATAGCGCTTTTTATGCGCTATCGAATGTGCTATATGCGCTTATCGAAGGTACTATATGCGCTATAAGCGCTATCGAAGGTGCTATATGCGCTATTTTTTAAATATGGGTGAAACTTCTACAGAAAAACGGCCAGGGGGGATTCGAACCACTCATTGCTAGTTTCCTAGCATACCTAACGCTCTACCAACTGAACTGGAGTGTTTTTGGGGGGAAGTGAGGGGGGCGTTTTTAAGCTGGACAAAATATTAGCGCAAATAGCGCTTAGGGGTGGGGGGGGGGGGTAAAATCCTGTGTGTGCGCGCTTACACGCGACATCTACCCGAAAAGGGGGAGGGTGGCATAGCTACTTTCTCACTAAGGGTCTTATCCAAAATTGGATTTATCGGATTACCTAGATTTAACTTTTATTTCGTCAATAACGCAGCGTCAGTTAAACGTAAGTTACTAAAACTTGGCACACACCGAGATCATGTATGTAAGCCATGTAGGACAAAATTTCAGCCGGCTATATTAATTTTATGGTGTGTTATTAGCAAAATTAATTTAAATCTAATCCGTTAAATCCAATTTTGGATAAGGCCCGAAATTATGTTAAAAAATGATTTGATGATACAATATACATAAATTAACTTTTCACTAATGAATAATAAATAATTGCTACCAATGAATAATGATACTATTCATAAAAAATTTTCTTCAAGTTTGGGTTCGCCTCCGACTTTGAAAGACTAAATAAATATACATTTTTAGAGCATTTTTAATTACTCTAAATTTTTAAAGCGCCAGGGTCAAAGTCAGTGTAAGTACTAAATTTCGGCAGCAAAAACTTCCTGAAAAAATTTTGCATGAAACTGCTTCTTGTTGATGGAGACGGACCAAATGTTTTAGACTTGCATTTATAAATAATGGTTTGCTGAAAATTAAGGTAATAAACAAACGATTGCTTTTTCAGTCAGTTTAATACAAAAACAAAGTTTCGACCACCATACGTGTAGTGGTAGAGATATGGACTTTTAATCGTGCTAAATTGTTGGTACGGGTCCATTGTGAGGTCAAGCGGTGAGCTTGAACAAACCGAGCAGAGCGGTGATCAGTCGCCTACTTGACTACGATCAGGGCAATATGGAGACGAAGCACAACAGAATTAGGAATCAGGTTTATTGGTAAAGAAACACACAGGGTGGATTTCACCACGGTGGTTTTTAAAAACCATGGTTTTACGTACGTGTGCATACGATTTGCATATAATTTCATTATGAAATAACGCATGATTCGCTACGAATTTCGTAAATTTTCTAAAACCATGGTTTTTGTTCAGTTGAAAATTCAAACCTGCAGCATATGTAACAGGTTTTTAATCTGCTGAAACTTCAACTGAGCAAAAACCATGGTTTTAGAAAATTTACGAAATTCGTAGTGAATCATACGATATTTCGTAATGAAATTATGTGCAAATCGTATGCACACGTACGTAAAACCATGGGTTTAAAAAACTACCGTGGTGAAATGCACCCACAGAGATAAGGCGCGGTGGCGGAAATACACAGTAGGCTAGGGACAACAGAGACAAACAAGAGACACAACCTACCCTCCCGACAGTTAGAATCGAACTGATGGTCAGATCGTATCGAAGAGTATTAGCTACAGAAACCGTGGGACTCGCACGGAAATACACCAGAATAGATTGAGTGTGTTGCACTTTGTGATGCAACTTGAGTTATGTGGACTTCGTCATACTTGACAGTTTGACACCATAAGTAAGCATTTATTAAACGAAAGCTGCCTCACTGACCTTGAGTTTTGAGAAATAGATGCAAATTCCTCTAAGTAAGTAAGAAACATGCAGACAAATAACAAAGCCTCAGTGGGGAACTACTATGTTAATAAAGATTATTTGAAAACTTTATTTAGGTTGGTGCTCCCACCTAAATTCCTATATACACCTAGGTCGGTCCAAGCCACTTGTAAATTTTTCCAGTGGGAATATTTAGCATTGTGATAAAAATCTGTAGCGAACAAACTTGACAAATGAAAAATAGTAAAAAAAAACATAAAATTGTGGTTTGCTAGGGCGAAATTTTTTGACAACAATTCGAACAAGACACAAAAGTGTAAGTATAAAGCACGGTTTGAAGAAATAAAAAGAAAAAATATTTTTTCAAATTTTGCTTAATTAGGTCGATTTTTAACAGTAATTTTTTAAGTTTTTTATAGAAAACATCAGTTTTATTTTTTTGAAATAGATTTAAAACAGCCGACGTAGACCTTAGTAAAACCTCAAAACCTTATTTTGAAACTTGCAAGAATTAAGGACATTTTCAATAACTGTAATTAATTTACTGAACTTGAATTGAATGGCCATTTTTCGCCAAAAATTCCTCTTTATTGCAATAGAGTTGATAATTTAGACACCTAAATTGGGTTGCAATTTACGTAATATTATGTAAACTGTTGAACTACAATGTCTGAACTCTTGACTCTTGAGCACTAGGAGGGTTTTTTAGTTTCCTATATTGACTTTGACCGCTCGAGTTATAACTTTGACATAAAAAAGGAGTTTTTACAATTTACAACATAAAACTTTGACAAGACAATTGAAATTGTCAACTAACCCTCTTTCTATTTTCTATTAGCGCAAATTTGAAAACGACAATTCAACGTATTCGGCTACAATCAGTCCAATATGTTTTGCTCTCTTTGTCTTAACTGTTTATTTCTAGTAGTGCAGCCGTTACTGGCCCAGGCCCCCCCTTCAACCAGAGTGGGGGTCCCCGGCACAGGCACAATGGGTGGTGGGGGCTACGGTATGATGACTTCTGGGGGAGGAGGGGGGTACGGTATGTCTGGGGGAGGCAGGGGAGGGGGAGGGGGTTACGGGGGACCAGGGGGGCCCGGGGGGAGTCCCGGTGGCCGACCCTCGGGCGGTACTATCGTTCAGCCACCACCTATCTTGCGTGAGTTTTTGATATTTTAATAGTTTTAATACAGTTTCATACAATTTAATACAGTTATAAAGAATAGATTGTTCAGCTTTCACAGTTTGTCTAAAATTTTGACGCTGCTTATCAATCTGCTTTATTAATCGAAGCTCACATTTAACCAAAACATTAGCCCATAGTCTCAATTTTTATATCTACAAAATTCAACTTCAACTACACTGTTCCATTAAAAACTATGCTTTTAGGTTGATAAGTTAATAAGTAGGTTAATAGGTCTCCACACATAATAGGCTGCTTTTTAAAAACAAAAGTGTCATAATAAAAAAACAATAATATTAATAAATAGTGTATACAGTAATGCACAAAATATAGTGTACTAATGTATACTAATGTTTTATCAGGTTTTTTGTAATTTTCAGTTCCTGGTTGTTTCGACCGGCAACAGTTTTGCATGTTTTGGTCGGAAGGTGGCGAGTGTGAGTCGAATGCAGTGTATATGGTGCCCAACTGCCAACAGTCATGTGGGATTTGTGACGCACTGTTGAGATTGCCACCACCCTGTGGACTGGGAAAACCTAGGCCGCAGCCGCAGATTATACCATCCAGCGGTGGCCCTGATTTGGCCGGTCTTGAAGTAAGCAGAAGTCACAGTCTATTTTGTGTCGCATAAAAGTGAATTAGTTGACAGTCACAGCATCGAGATACCAAAGGGAAGCTCATTTCTGAATCTCAAGACCACCATTAAGTTACTGGCCCTTGGCAGACGCTGAGCTGACACTACTCATTACTAACTCACTAGACGTCTTAAGATCCGGATGGAACTGTAACTTGACCTAGCTTTAATTTAACCCTTTCATGCGCACAGTGCCGTTTTGCATCCCATAAAAGCGACGCCAGTAGTCCGCTTTCTGTGTCCAATGTAGCGAAAGTTGTGCAGTTCATTCGTGCGGCAGGTGCACGATTATCGTGTTACATCTTAGAGTGAGCGTGCCAGAACGATAGAGCAAACTTTTAACAAACTTGAAACTTTAAGCGCTCATAGCTCGAATCTCGAAAATGGTGCGTTCGAAAATGGTACGAAAATAGACCCTTAGACCAAATTATGAAAGACTATTTTTGCCAATAGGTATTGTTGGCTCTACTTGGATCGATGAACGGCGGAACTGGCAATGGCAATGGAGGCTATGGAGGCAGTGGAGGTGGAGGTGGCAGCTCAGGTGGTGGTGGAGGTTATAGTGGAGGTGGCAGCGGCTCTAGTGGTGGCGGAGGGTACAGTGGCGGAGGAAGCTCTGGTGGTGGCAGCTCTAGTGGAGGCGGAGGTTACAGCGGTGGAGGTGGCAGCGGCTCTAGTGGAGGCGGAGGGTACAGTGGCGGAGGAAGCTCTGGTGGTGGCAGCTCTAGTGGAGGCGGAGGTTACAGCGGTGGAGGTGGCAGCGGCTCTAGTGGAGGTGGAGGTTATAGTGGTGGTAGCAGCTCAGGCGGTGGCAGTCGCTCCAGTGGAGGCGGAGGTTATAGTGGCGGAGGTGGTAGTAGCCGCGGCTCAGGAGGAGGCGGTGGAAGTTACGGCGGCGGAAGCAGCTCGGGCGGTGGCAGTCGCTCAAGCGGAGGCGGAGGGTACAGCGGTGGACAAAGTGGTGGAACGGGTGCAGGTGACAGAGGTGGAGGAGGTTACAGCCAAGGAGGTGGCGGAAATAGAAGCGGTGGTGGTGGATATAGTAGAGGCGGGACTGGAGGCGGAAGAAACGGAGGTCAAGGAGGTGGCTATAGCAGAGGTGGAGGGGGAAGCGGAGGCTCAAGCAGTGGGGGCGGCGGGGGGTACAGCAGAGGTGGAACTGGGGGAGGTGGACAAAATAGAGGCGGGCAAAATGGAGGCGGAGGATACAGCGGAGGAGGAAGTGGGGGAGGCGGTGGCGGACAAGCCGGAGGCGGAGGGGGCGGTTATAGTGGTGGTGGCAGGGGAGGTGGGGGCTCCAGCGGAGGGGGCGGAGGTGGCTATAGCAGGGGTGGAGGGGGACAAACAAGAGGAGGCGGAGGCGGAAATAGTGGTGGCGGCTATGTACGCCGCAAAAGACAAGCTGAGTGTAAGTTTTTGTGTTGTCAGCCGTGCCACAGAACAACAAGTTTCCTAGTTTTGATTCAGAACGATTAAGTTGATTTTGTGTCGCATATCAGTGCGTTTGTGTAACGCGGGACCTGGGTTCCAGTTCTACAACTGTTACAATTGTAACAACTATAAGCAGATACTGTTGTAGACCATTATGGCAGTTACATTACTATTACTACAATTATTAGCAACAATTGTAATTGCAAACTTACCTACAATATATTATCACGGCATTAATCAATCTACAATTGTTACAACTAACACTGAGTAGCCAAGTTAAGGGGGTAGTGTCGCGAAAGCAGTCGATTTTGCGCGACAATAAAACGTTTTCAGTAAAAGATAGATCATTGTTCTTTATATATTCTAAAAATTTGTTTTAAGGCAAATATTTTTGCCAAGTTTCAGCAAAATTGATGTGGCATACAGTTAGCAGTGAAGTCGCAAAGTCGGAAAAATGACATTTTGAAAACCTATTCACATTCGACAATTTCGTCACAATTATAAAATTTATTGTTTAGACTCTTTACACAGACTAAAAGCGCATATGCTCTAGTTTATGCACACAAAATTTAGTGCAAATTGCTTGAGTGGTTGTGGAGTAATGCCTGTTTGAACTGTGAAACTGTGGGTAACCTGTAAAGTACTCACAGTAATAATGATAAATTGTAAAAAAATTAGACACTTATTTTGAAATCAAAGGAAAAACGAACCTTTATTTTTCATTTTTCTTAATCGTAGCAAAAAATTGCACGTCAAAACATTACATGTACTTCACAAGCTGGCCAATCTGATATCTGGCTTCATTTTTTGAACTTTTATGTCTCTATTGTGTGATGTCTGGGTCACAAATGGTGATTGGTTAAAAATATTGATAGATATTGGTAGTCTAATGTCTGGCAGTATTTGTTTGACACCATATGGCATTTCACTAGTTTCTCAGTGAACGTACAATTTCAAAGCAAAAAGTTCTCATTTTGCAGCCTATGAGCAAAACTGCTTTGGCGACACTACTACCTTAAAGCGCACATGCGCCACTTTGTATGTGAGAATTATGGGCGTTTATACTATACGGCGACATACGGCTTATTAACGGCGACATACGGTGTCGCTGTATAGGTAGCATAGCCTATATTGTGTCGTTATTTTTACAAAAACTGGGGTGTGTCATTAATATTGTGTGCTAATGAATTTAGTGTTTTAGAAAACATTTTTCGGACGCCTCTTCTTGTTGTATTTACATACCTAAGAATTACAGTCTGAAATGGACTACCAATACAAACTATTTCAGTTTGTTTTGTGGAAATGCCGGACAAGATTCTGTTTGGCGGCAACATTGCCATGGAAGTGGGCATGGACATTGACGCCTGTGAAGCTGCCTGCGCTGCCTTATCTGAGTGCCAAGCCTATGTCTTCTATGAAGACGAATCTGCTTGTTTGCTTTATGATTTCAATTCTGAAGACAGGTCATTACCTATTCGTAGGCATGAAATTTCGTTATTCGGTTTGAAAGTCGAGAATAGTCTACTAGCAATGGTACCTTGCCACTTTTGTTGGCTGCTTGACGCTTACTTAACATTTTGATAGCTGTGCGGAGACGCAGTTCTACGTGACGCTTCCCATACTGTTGTTCTTGTTTTTTTTCATGTAAAAAGTAATGAATATAATTGTAGGGAACTTTTTTTGGTTTTAGGGTCGATACCTACAGCCATACTTCTGTTCAGACTCCAAAATTACGAAATAATCACAATTATATTAATAATTACGGTATACACACTGATTATTTTGCTGGCTGAACGTACATGCGGCTATGCCTACATAAAGTCTGAATCGAGCCCTAAAGGTTTTAAACTTTTTCAGGCCTGACCTTGTCATTGATGACGATCCTGCGCTTGCTACTGTTTTTAAGGAAAAGCGCACAGACTGCCGTAAGTTAATGTTGAAAAAATACTTTGAGAAGAAAACAAATTGAAAACTTTTAGATAAATGCGAGCAAAAGGTGTCTTCAGTTATGCGAATAATATAAAAGACCCAATTACATTTTGTAGCATGAGAGTACTTACTGCACGCGCAAGTTTTTGAGACCAAGTATGTCACTGATGCTTTGAATGTCATTGTTGTCACTCGAATTGACATTAATTGTTAGGAAGAATGTAATCATTGACAATGTTTCACTCTTCTGTTACATATTTACTACTGACTAATTAACTATCTATTTTTTGTTTTAGCTACGACAACAGGTATGTGATTTTTTTTGTTTATTAGGATTTCCTTTGGGGCGAATGCTGCCGCCAGTGATGGATTTCATAGGAAAATAACAATACCGTATTCAAAATATGAGTGTGCACTGCAGTTACAGATATTCGGACACTCGTTGAAGTTGGTATAATATGTACGAAAACATTTTAAGAGTAGGTATAATTGTTGCTAACCTTTACAGAGACTACCATAACTGCCTCAATACAGTCACTGAGCCGTATATTTCATTTTTTCTTTCCCCATTCCAGCCCTACAGCTCCTCAACTCATGGCCAACCAAGCCATTGTCTTTTGACTGTTTTATTAGCGCCGGCGGCCTCAACGACGACCGGCCCCACCGGACTGGAGTGCGAGGACATCGACCCCCTGCTTTGCTCTTTCTGGTTCCTCACCGGCGAGTGCACTCTCAACCCGGACTATATGCTGTGCAATTGTCGCCGGAGTTGCCAGTTGTGTGACATTGACTTTGCGGCCGCCATGGCTGCCATGATGAATATGAATAACGCAGCCGCTGCGCCGGCGGGCAAAAAATGATATTATTAAAAAAATATAAATTCTGCTTTAGAAAGACAAATGTAGATATGAGATGTGATATATATTTGTACAAACAACGTTTATAAAAGACATACTCTTAACAACTTTTATGAAAGACGTACACACAAAAAAATTGCTCAGCCCATGTAGGTATATGAAACGAGCATATTAAAAAATCCGTTGCGTTTTGAGGAAAAAACTTGAAAAAACTAGTTGCTTGAGAAGGCTGAGAAGTACATATATGTAGTAGTCATTTTTGACAATGTTGTCACTAATTGTTCCAACATCCAACTACTCTGATAGTCTCAATTATTGTTGTTATTTTGTGTAATTATGTTGTAATTTGTCACCACTTCGGTTCTCACTTTCCAGTAATGCGAAAAATCTTAGTTAAAAATGCCAGTGAGTTTAAATATTGTTTTTACTTGGTCTGCAGATTGTTCAATCAGATAATTTGAGGTTTGAAATTGATTCCAAATAGTCTGTAAGTATAGGATTTAATTTAGTCCTCAAAAAAATTGAAAGAATTTAGTTTGTACAACAAATGTTATTTACAGGTTAGAATTGCTGCTTTACTAAGCTGCTAACTAAATTTTAGTTAGGTATAATATTATCGGATGCTTGTAATCTAACGTCATTTCGTTTTAAACCCTATTTAATTTTTAATTAATTGGACTCTATTTTTACGCGGCCCCTATATAGAACATACTATATTCAGATTTTCGAATTCCTATGTAATTTTGGGTAAGTCAAATTCTCTACGTTAAATTACACTAGAACGACAGGTAGGTCCAATCTTGCAAACAAAGAAATGAAATCGAAAGATAGTAATCGAGAAATGATATAGTGCGAAACAGTCAGCACCGGAGGGGATTCCAAATCACCAATCTTCTGATTAGAAATCAGATGCTCAGTAGATGCGTAACGCACTAGATACTATCTGAGCCAACCGGGATTATTATTTGTTCTTCCACGATTGTTGTCATTATCACAATGGTTTATGCTGATAAGGTTTGACTCATATATATTTTTACTCTCACTATTTTTATGATACAAAAAACTATTTTTATGATACAAAAATTTCGATGGAAAACATGAAAACATGTATACAATTCCCAGGCCGGTTGGTTGCAGTCGCAGCGATGCGCTGCTGTTCATGCAAATGATTTCAAGATTTTCTTCGTCCTACATGTGGCTCGGTGTCAATTGGCATAATTTTAATTAATCTATTTTCTCCGTAAACAAGCACGTTTTGCGAGTAGGGTTAACTTAATTTTGATAGATTTCGTTGCGACCCGCTTGCACTCCTGAGGATATTCGCTTAATATAAAACGCGGCACCAAAATATTGTAAATTTTAACATTTTTTAACTTAGCGCACATTCAGTCAATGTGAGCACTAACGGTTAAAAACTTTTCAATCAGAAAAATCCATGTGGCGTCAGTGTAGGTTGATGCGTACGGTAGCTAATCCGAGTCGAAAAATGTTCAACCATGTACTTTGCACGTGACCTTTACTTTCGATTTTTTCGATCAGTTAGGGGTCTAAGATTACGTTCGCAAGTACCAAAAATTGCGTGTTAAGGTCAGATGTAGTGTTGATATGTAAGCCGCAAATTCCTTGAACAGTTTGAAAATATGTTGGCAAACCACTTGTATTCTATATAATCTACATATGCTGAACCTTGGTAATGCTAAAAGTTACATCATGTTCGTGTCCACCAGTCTACCATGATTCAAACTGTCATGTTCTATGGTCACTGCATAACATCTACAACCGCAGAACTGCATGGTTGCCGAGGTTACCTAAAGTTCGAACTTTCCTGATAAACGACTCGCTGATAAACGATCCATGAAACATTGTTGGAACAGGTTTCTTTTCAATATTACAATTAGAAGTATACTGCATAATTTCATTTCCATTCCACAAAAAACACTAGCAGTATATTACAATCGGACACTGAATGCACTGCACTGATCAGCACGCAGCATGAGCACACACGCCCACACATTGAATGCAATTCACTGACCTAACCAACGTTTGCAATGTAAATTTACACTATAAGATCAGATACGTGGTAAACACAGCCGTATGCACTATAGTATATACGTATGCTTAGTCCTCAAAAAAATTGAAAGAATTTAGTTTGTACAACAAATGTTATTTACAGGTTAGAATTGCTGCTTTACTAAGCTGCTAACTAAATTTTAGTCTAGGTATAATATTATCGGATGCTTGTAATCTAACGTCATTTCGTTTTAAACCCTATTTAATTTTTAATTAATTGGACTCTATTTTTACGCGGCCCCTATATAGAACATACTAATATTTTTCCTGTGAAATATTGACACTCTGGTGTCACAAAGTAGCAACTTTTAACCCAGCAGACGAGCTTCTTTGTTCAGATTATTATTCTGATTCTTATAGCAATTTAAGCTCTTCAGTTCTTCACAGACTTATAGTCTTGTTTCACAGACATTCATATTTGAAATAGAGTGAGATTGTTACATGACTTTTGTATTCGACGTATGAGAGCTTAAGGGGGTAATTGCGTTTTTAGGTGTTTTTTTAAAAAGCCATAGCTCAGCGTTTACAAATTCAAATCACAAAAACCAGAGGCTGTCAGTTAGGTTGCATGCGTACGGTAGCTAACAAACATCTTTCCTAACATGTATGCCATGCCTTGAAATTTCACCTGTGATTTTCTTTTCCAGTATAAGCGACTGAGGGCAAGAGGGGGGGTGTGGTGTATATGTGAGCCGTAAGGTCCGGGGGGGGAAGTTTCAGGAAAATAGCGGTGTGGAAGGAGATTTGTTTCTATATAACAAAAGCGAAGTTATGCAGCCACAGCTCTGAATCATACGATCTACCTGTTGGGGCTGAAAGTTGGTAAGGTTTTTGACACTGTTTAAAATCACCCAGACGCATGTCCCCCACTTTCCATGTTAACTAACTAGTCGAACTGTTACTGAGTAAACACTAGCTGAAAAGCAAACGCTAGCCGAAAATTTAAGATAAGTTTCTTGAAAATAAAGACCCTCTAAAAATGTCCAGAAAATGTTGGACAGGTTTTTTAAAATTTCCTCCAAATAAAAGAGAAGGGCTGAGAGACATGCCCCCTGGGGATTTCACTGACCCCCTTTACAATGACTGTTGGGATGATGATGATAGCAGCAGCATGAGCAAAGCCCCTAAACATTTATGGCTCAGGCGTACACTTATAACTTGAGTACTGGTGTGCGGCAAAGTTTACGAGTACTAGAAGGATCACAAAAACGGGCTCGGGAAAGTAGAAAAGGGAACGAATTTTTATAGATTTAGTTTGTTTGTATAGTTTGTCAAGAAATATTGAATAGAGTGAGATTGTTACATGACTTTTGTATTCGACGTATGAGAGCTTAAGGTAACTTGACTTTGGTGAGTAAACGTTTTACGAGAGTTTTGGTAATACCTTCCGTCAGAAAGGTAGTTTTTAAATAGGTACTTTCCTATGCATATTTCAGCCTAATTATTTTTTCAACAATAAAACTTCAAAAAATTAATTATATAGCAAACTATGGAATTACTACCATTCTAAAAGTAGACGAGCTGCTATGCAACATGATCTATAAAGAAAAAAATCGTGCTGCAAAGAACGACCATTAGTAGGTTTTTAAGCAAAATTAACCTATGGTGCCTGAACCTTTTGTATAAAGAAGTCTTAAAAAATGGAGAAAAGCTGAATGCTCGCCTTAATTCGGATAGTGGATGTTTTTTGAAATGTTTGTGAAGGTATTTCAGGGCTTTTTCTTCTTTAGAGAAAAGGTCTTGTGTGAAGTCAGGCAGTCAGTCTTCACTTGTCAATAAAAATAGGAGTTTCGCCTCTAGGAGAACCGAACCAGAACGAATTTTCCAGCAAAAAAGCTATTACTAGCTGTTTAAAAAGACAGCCGCTAGTCAAAAATTCAGAATTTCAATTAAGGGGGTAATGTCGTTTTCGTGGTTTTTGACATTTCAGTGTAATTTTTGCGCCCACAGAACTCAAGCTAAAAACGGACTACGGCTTCGAAACTTTAACCACATTATCTTTAGGAAATTATCCCCACCCGTTTTTTTCCTTTTCTAAAAAAAGTTTCTAGAGTCGGTGTTATGGGCTTTTGAAAATATTAGAGAAAAGTCAAATTACGTGATTTTTGCACGAAAATGTCATTTTTTCACCGTAGAAACGACTTATCAACTATATCAAAAAAACGGGAGGGGATATTACGTCAGTGCATAACTGCAAAAAGTTTAGTAGTTGTTGGCTGATCTTGAGTTTCATAACTGTGGCGCAAAAATTAGTCAAAAAAACCGCTGATGGGGTGTATTCAAATGATAGCAGCAGTAAAGTTGCAAAAGATAATCTGCTTTTAAATATAGTTTTTTTAAAGCTAGAAGGTAGAGTTCGCAACGGGTAGAGATTTCATAACCCGACCCGACCCGACCCGAGCAAATGTCTAACCCGACCCGAACTGACCCGATCCGACCCGACCCGACCCGACCCGACTTCTACTGAAGCTGCTATAGAAACACTTGAGACTTCCTTATCACTTTTTTGTTTCCAGTTTTTTTATATATTTCGTATGTTTTGATAAGCTACAGCACAGATGTGTATGGGGGGGGGTCTGGGGAGCAAGCCCCTTTTGAGATTCCGGGACAAGCCCCCCTCAGATTTGACCCATCGGGGCAAGCCCCCCCCTCCTTGTTGCCGAAAAAAGTGCCCGAAAACTAAACAATCGCCTCAGGTAGCTGTAAAATGCTTAGAAAATAAAGAAAGGCAAAAAATCGCTAAAAACTGTCCGAATTTTTCAAATACTTTTCCCTTTTTAAGCACAAATTGGAAATACTAGCGTTTTTGTCAGTTCAAGCCCCTAAAACGTCGAGACAAGCCCCCTTACATTTCGAAAAATCCGGGACAAGCCCGCCCCCAAGACCCCATGTACATGTATATATGGACCAAAGTAGGTAATTTTGGGCTAAAAAGCACTAGGAGCTCGGAACACTGTTACATCACTCTGCAGCGAATACATTAGGTTGAAACTATCATCAAAGCAGAAAAATGTAATCTAAAACTTACTGATTATACCCAAAATTTTTGACCCGAACTGACCCGCACAACCCGCGGGTTGGAAAATCTCAACCCGACCCGACCCGACCCGACCCGCGCCAACCCGACCCGATTGCGAACTCTACTAGAAGGTGTAAAAAAATGTAAAAACGACCGCTCTAGTTTTTGTTGAGGTTAAGTGCAGTTATGGTGTTTAAAAAAACACCTAAAAACGCAATTACCCCCTTAATCAATCAAGAAATCAATCAGAAGTTCAGAACGCATAAACATGTCGCTCCACAGTAGCAAAAAACTGTGCAAAGATTGAAGCGTAGTATTTTTTAATCTAAACGCAACAAATAGCAATAGTAATTTAGATTTAGAACAGCTCCGTTGCTGATCTGCTGCTTGTTGCTCTTGATTACTGAATTCTTACTCTTGATAACTACGAGAAACAAGTTACACTTTACAATACATACTATGAAATAATTCATAATTATGAAGCTATTGTAATGATAGTTTATGGTGCAAAATAAATTTCCAGTGTTTGCAGAATTTTTTAAAAATAAATGACGTCGGCAGCACCCTCACAAATAGCTTCCGGTTGACAAGGTAATGTTTTGTAAATTCTATGAGCTTCGAATCGAATGCATGTGTTGAAACCTCTGGCATAAGCAAGTAAGGCGCGCAGTGCACTACGAAATTTGTATGAACGAGGGTTTTCATGCAGACTAACGCTCGTTCTATTATAGCAGAGAAGTATAGATTATTTATCACAGCTTACATTATAACAAGAAAACTGAGTGGTCGAGTGGTTACGATGCCTGGCTAAGATCTGATACTTAGGAACGCTGACGCATGTGTTTGAGTCATTCATTCAGTCTAAGCCTAAGGTTTTTTCTTACTTTTGGGTGCGCGCTAAGTCGGTTTCACCCTTGCTTAACGGTTGCTGGAAGAGTCCAAAACTACCCTGAGTGCTATTTTGGAACCTAAGGTGGTATATTCAGATTGTCAGTTTTGCTACATGAGATTATTTATATAGCTCTTTTTCAGAATAATCCGTAATTCAACAGTAGAATGGCTTCATTTTTTCGAAGCAAAACCCTAAACCCAAAAATATGTTTTAATTTTTTATCATTGATAAAACCACAATACCAAACTAGTAGCTAGTCTTAACATTGTAATTTCGCACCAAGTAAAAAAAGCTGGGAGCAATTTTTATGAAATTTAAAAAAATTATAATGTCTTT